>SJXQ01012940.1:0-51579 GCA_006408695.1 Aepyceros melampus | reverse complement strand
TACAAAAGAATGCTGAATAGGTTTTCTTATGAAAATTCCAAACAAATTTCCTGGATTTTAAGTTTCATGACAGTAGTATCTCAGTGTTGTCTTACTTTAGATGTCCACAATGAATTTCAAGTTATATCAGATGGTTAACTGTTAATGGACACACATCTTCATGTATATATAACTCTTATCTAGAGGAAGAAAAGGGTAACAGCCTGAGCATAGGTGGTGACTGTGTATGTGGAAAGACATCAGAAACTCTTGAAATACTTGATTCCTGTTCCTTCAGATATTTCCTACCTGCCAAGTTTTACTATATAAATCATCAAAGGAGACAGACTTACTCCTCCTCTTAAAATGATGCCAAAGCTCCTTTGAAAGTTAATATCTTATTGATTAAATGCATTTTGCCAAGAGTGGGCTTGTAAGCTCATTTATGAACTTAATATACCTTTATTTAGTACTGGCTCCTCGAAGGTGAGTATAGTTTATAAACTGAGCACATACAATATGGTTCTTGCCTTCAGTGGAGCTCACAACCCACAACTGGGTCAATAAAAACAGCTGCAGCATAGCAGAACAAAAAAGAATTTCAGTCTCAGTTTGGCAATAAAACTCCTTTGAATAAATTCTAGTTTCACTTCTTACTAGTAGTTTGAGTTGAAATAATTCAGTTAATTTCTCTAAACAAAGCTCATTTATGAACTTAATATACCTTTATTTAGTACTGGCTCCTCGAAGGTGAGTATAGTTTATAAACTGAGCACATACAATATGGTTCTTGCCTTCAGTGGAGCTCACAACCCACAATTGGGTCAATAAAAACAGCTGCAGCATAGCAGAACAAAAAAGAATTTCAGTCTCAGTTTGGCAATAAAACTCCTTTGAATAAATTCTAGTTTCACTTCTTACTAGTAGTTTGAGTTGAAATAATTCAGTTAATTTCTCTAAACTTCTATTACATCCTCTGCTAACTAAGGATTATTATGTCACTTGGAATGCTTTGAGATAAAATATTTAAAGTACTTAACATTCTACTTGATGGCAGACACCATTTATAATGCATGCAAAAGTGCTTCCCTGGTGCCTCAAAGGTTAAAGTGTCTGCCTTCAATGCAGGAGACTCGAGTTCGATCCCTGGGTTGGGACAATTCCCTGGAGAAGGAAATGGTAACCCACTCCAGTATTCTTGCCTGGAGAATCCCACGGAAAGAGAAGACTGGTAGGCTACAGTCCACGGGGTCACAAAGAGTTGGACACGACTGAGCCACTTCACCTTTACCTTCAAAATTATTTTAATAAAATCCTAGAAATTTAAAAAAAAGTTCAATAAAATAGGTAATATCAGACATCCAGGGATTTAAATTTTCACCACTAAGAGAGTAAATAAAGTCAAACATTTAGATACAATAAAAAAGACATATTTTAGGACTTTCTGTCCTATTCAAATGATCTATTTTTCTATTTTTGTGTCAATATAATACTGTTTTGATTATTATAGGCTTGTAGTATACAGTCTGAAGTCAAGGAGCCTGGTTCCTCCAGCATCTATAGTCAACTAATCTATGATAAAGGAGACAAGAAAATATATTGGAGAAAGGACACACTCTTCAATAATTGGTTCTGGGACAATTTGACAGCTATATGTAAAAGAATGAAATTAGAAGATTGCTTAACACTATACATAAAAATAAACTCAAAATGGATTAAAGACCTAACTATAAGACTGGATAGTATAAAACTCAGAGGAAAAAATAGGCAGAACACTCTCTGACATAAATTGCAGCATGTCTTTTTTGATCTTCCTCCTAGAGTAATGAAAATAAAACAAAAACAAGTGGGACCAAAGTAAACTTATATTACACAGCAAAGGAAACCATGAACAAAATGAAAAGACAACCCACAGAATGGGAGAAAGTAGTCACAAATGAAGCGAATAACAAGGGCTTAATCTCAAAATATACAAACAACCCATGCAACTCAACATCAAAAAAGAAAACAAACAAACAAACAACAAAAACCCAACAATAAAAGACACAACCCAATCAAAGAAAGGGCAGAAGATCTAAATAGACATTTCTCCAAAGAAGACGTACAGATGGCCATAAAGCACATGGAAAGATCCTCAACATCACTAATTATTAGATAAATGTAAATAAAAGGTACAATGAGATATTTTCTCACACTTGTCAGAATGGCCACAATCAAAAAAGCCACAAACAAAAAATACTGGAGAAGGTGTGGAGAAAAGGGACCACTGTTACCCTGTTGGTGGGAATGTAGAGAACAGTTTGGAAGTTCCTTAAAAACTAAATGTAGAACTACCATATGATCTAACAATGCCACTCCTGAGCGTATATCTAGAAAAAAACACAATTGAAATGACAAATGCAGTCCAATGTTCAATGCAGGACTATTTACTGTAGACAAGACATGGAAGCAACCTAAAGGTCTATCAACTGAAGAAGGAAATGGAAACCTACTCCAGTATTCTTGCCTGGAGAATTCCATGGACAGGGGAGCCTGATGGGCTATGGTCTATGGAGTCACAAAGAGTTGGACATGACTGAGCACACAGCACAAAGGTCTATCAACAGACAAATGGATACAGAAAATGTAATACACACACACACACACACACAATGGAATATTACTCAGCTGTAAAAAATGATGAAATAATGCCATTTGAAGCAACAAGGATTGACCTAGAGACTATCAGCTAAGTGATGTAAGTCAGGCAGAGAAAGATAAATATCATATGATATTACTTATATGTGACATCTAATAAAAATAATACAAATGGACTTATTAATAAAACAGAAACAGACTCACAGATCTCAAAATGAAACTTAAGGTTATTAAAGGGGAAACATGAGGGGAAGTGACAAATTAGGAGATTTGGATTCACATATCCAGAGTACTACCTATAAAATTGACAATTAATAAGGACCTACTGTATAGCATAGGGATGGTCTTGATCCCTGTCTCCTGTACAATGTCACGAACTTCATTCCATAGTTCATCAGGCACTCTATCTATCAGATCTAGTCCCTTAAATCTATTTCTCACTTTCACTGTATAATCATAAGGAATTTGATTTAGGTCATACCTGAATGGTCTAGTGGTGTTGCCCACTTTCTTCAATTTCAGTCTGATTTGGCAATAAGGAGTTCATGATCTGAGCCACAGTCAGCTCCCGGTCTTGTCTTTGTTGACTGTATAGAGCTTCTCCATCTTTGGCCGCAAAGAATATAATCAATCTGATTTTGGTGTTGACCGTAAGTTAAGTCTGAATTTGGCAATCAGGAGTTCATGATCTGAGCCACAGTCAGCTCCTGGTCTTGTCTTTGTTGACTGTATAGAGCTTCTCCATCTTTGGCCGCAAAGAATATAATCAATCTGATTTTGGTGTTGACCATCTGGTGATGTCCATGTGTAGAGTCTTCTCTTGTGTTGTTGGAAGAGGGTGTTTGCTATGACCAGTGCATTTTCTTGGCAAAACTCTATTAGTCTTTGCCCTGCTTCATTCCACATTCCAAGGCCAAATTTGCCTGTTACTGCAGGTGTTTCTTGACTTCCTACTTTTGCATTCCAGTCCCCTATAATGAAAAGGACATCTTTTTTGGGTGTTAGTTCTAAAAGATCTTGTAGGTCTTCATAAAACCGTTCAACTTCAGCTACTTCAGCATTACTGGTTGGGGCATAGACATGGATAACTGTGATATTGAATGGTTTGCCTTGGAGACGAACAGAGATCATTCTGTCGTTTTTGAGATTGTATCCAAGTACTGCATTTCAGACTCTTTTGTTTTGCTTTACAATACTGTATTCATTTTGCTATACATTGACATGACATACAACATTGTATTAGTTTAGGAATATAACATAATGACTCACTATTTGTATATACTATGAACTGATCATCATAACAAGTTTGGTTAGCATCTGCAAACATATATAGTTACAGATTTTTTTCTTATGATGAGAAGAAAAATGTTTTAAGATTTACTTTGCAACTTCCAAATATGCAATGCAGCTTTATCAACTATAGCCACCATGAAGTACAATACATCCTTAAGACTTACTTATTTTATAATTGGAAGTTTGTACCTTTGACTCCCTTCCCCCATTTATCCCTTCCAAGCTGGGGAACTCATCTTTTGGTGTCATATATTTTTGTCCTTTTATACAATTCATGAGGTTCTCATGGCATGTACACTGGGGTGGTTTGCCATTCCCTCCTCTAGCTCATGTTGTTTTCAGAACTCCCCACTATGACCTGTCCATCTTGGATGGTCCTACACAGCATGACTCAGAGAATCATTGAGTTACACAAGCTGCTTCTCTACGACAAGGCAGTGATCCACAAAGGGGAAAGATCCAGAAGAGGTGGAAAGAATACATGGAAGATCTATACAAAAAGGATCTTAATGAATCAAATTACTGTGCTGGTGTGGTCAGTCACCCAAAGCCAGACATTCTGGAGTATGTAGTCAAGTGGGCCTTAGGAAGCACTGTTGTTAATAAAGTAAGCAGATGTGATTGAATTCCAGTAGAGCTATTTAAAACCCTAAAGGATGATGCCATCAAGGTGTTGCACTCAATACGTCAGCTAATCTGGAAGACCCAGCAGTGGCCACAGAACTGGAAAAGGTCAACCCTCATCCCAATTCCCAAGAAAAGTAGTACAAAAGAATGTTCTAACCATTGGACAATTGCACTCACTCATCTCACATGCTAGTAAGGTCATGCTTAAAATCTTGCATGCTAGGCTTCAGCATTATGCAAACCAAGAAATTCCAGATGTCCAATCTGGATTCAGAAAAGGCAGAGGAACCAGAGATCATATTGCCAATGTTCACTGGATTGTAGAGATAGCATGGGAATTCCATAAAATGTCTACCTCTGTTTCATTGACTATGCTAAAGCCTTTTTGTGGATCATAACAAACTGTGGAAAGTTCTTAAAGAGATGGGAATACCAGAGCATCTTACCTGTCTCCTGAGAAAACTGTAAGCAGGTCATGAAGCAACAGTTAGAACCCTGTATGCAACAAATGATTTGTTCAAGATTGAGAGAGGAGTACAACAGGGCTGTCTGCTGTTACCTTGTTTGTTTATCCTATACACTGAGCACATCATGAGAAATGCCAGGCTGGATGAGTTACAAGGGCTTCCCTGGTGGCTCAGATGGTAAACAATCTGCCTGTAGTGCAGGAGACAAGGGTTTGATTCCAGGGTCAGGAAGACCTCGTGGAGAAGGAAATGGAAACCCACTCCAGTATTCTTGCCTGGAAAATCCCATGGATGGAGGACCCTGGCAGGCCATAGTCCATGGGGTCACAAAGAGGGATGAATTACAAGCTGGAATCAAGATAGGTGGGATAAACTTTAACAACCTCAGATATGTGAATGATACCACTGTAATGGCAGAAACAAAAAGGAATAAAGAGCCTTTTGATGAAGGTTAAGGAGGAGAGTGAAAGAGCCAGCTTAAAATTAAATACTAAAAAAAAAAAAAAATTAAGACCATGGCATTCAGCCCCATTACTTTATGGCAAATAGAAGGGGAAATGGTGGAAGTTGTGACAGATTTCCTCTTAAGTTCTGAAATCACTGCAGATGGTGACTGCAGCCATGAAATCAGAAGATGATTGCTTCTTGGCAGGAAAGCAATGACAAACCTAGACAGTGTGTTGAAACACAGAGGTATTACTCTGCCAACAATGGTATGTATAGTCAAGGCTTTGGTCTTCCCAGTGGTCATGTATGATTGTGAGAGCTGGACTGTAAGGAAGGCAGAGAGCCGAAGAATTTATGCCTCATACTGAGATGCTAGAGAAGACTCCTGAGAATCCCTTGGGACAGCAAGGAGATCAAACCAATCAATCTTAAGGAAAATCAACCCTGAATACTTGTAGAAGGACTTGATGCTGAAGCTGAAGCTCCAGTATTTGGGCCATCTGACATGAACAGCCACATCATTGGAAAAGTCCCTGATGCTGGGATAGATTGAGGGCAGAAGGATAAGAGGACATCAGAGCATGCAATGTTTGGGTGACATCACCAATGCAATGGACATGAACTTGGGCAAACTTTGGGAGATGGTGAGGGACAGGGAGGCCTGGCATGTTGCAGTTCATGGGGTCACAAAGAGTCAGACACAACAGCGACTGAACAACAACAAAACCTATTTGTCCCACCTTCACACCAGCCTCAGGCAACAACTAATATGTTCCCTGTATCTACTGTTGTTTTAGAGTTCACATATAAGTGAGATCATACAGTATTCATGTTTCTTTGTCTGACATTTCACTTAGCACCATGCCCACAGGTCCATTCATGTTGTCACAAATGATACGATTCCAGTTTTTAAATCAGGATATTCCATTTAATATAAATACACATCTTCTTTATCCATTTATCTGTTGATAGACATTAGACTGTTTCCATATTTTGGCTACTGTAAATAATGCTGTAACAAATATGGGGGTGCATATATTTTTTGAGTTAGTATTTTTGTTTTCTTTAAATGCATTTCATAGGTGGAATTGCTGGATCATATGGTAATTCTATTTTTATTTTTTGGAGAAATCGCCATGCTGTTTTCCCCAGTACCTGGAACAATTTACATTCCTAACAACAATGCATGAGGGTTCCTTTTCCTCCACATCTTTGCCAAAACTTGCTATTTCTTGTTTTTCCAATCATAAACATTCTAATAGATGTGAAGAGATATTTCATTGTGGTTTTGATTTGCATTTCCCTGATGGTTAGTGATGTTGAACACCTTTTAATGTACCTGTTGGCCATCTGTATTTCTTTGGGAAAATATATGTTTAGAACTTTTACCCATTTTAAAATTGATTTTTCTGTTTTTTACTATTAAATTGTATGTGCTTAGATGCTCAGTTGTGTCTGACTCTTTATGACCCCACGGAGGTATCTGCCAGGCTCCTCTATCCGTGGAATTTTCTAGGCAGAAATATTGGAGTGGGTTGCCATTTCCCACTCCAGGGGTTAAGTTGTATGAGTCCTTTGTATATTTTTTATATTAACTCTTTAACAGATATATAATTTGCAATTATCTTTCCCATTATGTAGGTTGTCTTTTTATTTCAATGATGGACTTTTGCTGTACAACTTTTTTTAGTTTGCTGTAGTCCTATTATCATCCTTTAAAACACTAGTAAAATAATTTTTCAAACTATTATAAAAACAAAACTCAAATTAAATAATGGGGAATGAATAACAACACGTTGAGATACTCTTTTGACAATGATAGATTAGATTCAATTGTAAGTGAAGATTTTTTGTTTTGGTTTTTATTTTGTCTATCATTAATTCCTAGGCTGACAGTGTTCCCAGAACAAAATTTTTGTAATCTCATGCTTCAGATACTCATGGTGATAAATTATAATGGCCTTGAAATAGAAGAATCTGGAACGTGACAAGCATAGACACATGGGGCACAAATATTCAAACTGGCTCTGAGAAATGTTTATCTGTTTAGAGACTTAAATTTGAAATTTTGCATGAAAATTCACAATAAGATACCTGACCATCTGGGTATTCAGGACACACACAGCCACACATACCATTGACGATCTGTCTAGAGGATAAATTAGCTTAGTTAAATAAAGACCTTGTTATAACAGAAAAATTGCCATAGAGAAAAGACACACACTTATTTATCAACTTGGAAAATTAAAAGAACCGGAAAAGCATAGTTAGTGGTAATAGAAAAAAAAAATGATATGAAGGAATGAGTGAAAGAAGAGGTCTTATAAAGTTACAATTGTTTTGAGAAATAACATTATGAAGGACCAGTTAAAACTGAATAAATCAAAGATTTGTTTAATCAAATACACCTCTCCTTTCAAGATTTTCTCCACTGCCTAAAAATTTTGTGACTGCTATCATTTTAAAATGTTTTGTATATGCTTTATTTTATTTCATAAAATAGCATTTTAAAGGAGAAAAATCTTATACCAGGCCATTTTTTTCCATCTAAAAAAATAATTTTTAAAAATTAAACAATGAGAATAATGATAGTCACAACAGGTTCAAAACTGATTCATCTTTTGATAATGTGATACTAAGTGCATTAACCAGCAGCTTAAGCACCTAAGAATAAATTCTCCATTCAATATTAATCCACCAAAAAGGTAGATTCCTCACATATATAAAACATATTCAACAAATTCATATATTCTTATATTATAGCAAGATAATTTAATAATCATACAATAAAAGTTCTGAAACTAAATATTCAGAGCTTTTTGTAACATTGTAAATTTAAAAGTATGTATTGCATCATATAGTTATTTTACATAAATGGAAGATTTTAAATTCACTAAATGCCTGCTACACAGTGTATAAACTATTACAGAGAAACTTTTGGTTCACAGAGATATTATTTTGACAAATAGTAAGCATTTCTAACACTTTCATTGCCTAGTAACTCTTTCTTTGTCAGGAATTAATATTACGGGTTTTGAACCAGCCCTACTCTGACTCTTACCTTCTATACAATCTCATGTAAGCAATTTTGCATCTTTGATCCCAAATCATTATGACAGAGTCACCAGTAAGCTCTAAGGGCATTTTCTGTATGTGATCATCCATTTTGCTTTGGTAGGTCCACACAATAAACTGATATATGCAGAATACATCATGAGAAATGCTGTACTGGAAGAAACACAAGCTGGAATCAAGATTGCTAGGAGAAATATCAATAACCTCAGATATGCAGATGACACCACCCTTATGGCAGAAAGTGAAGAGGAACTAAAAAACTTCTTGATGAAAGTGAGAGAGGAGAGTGAAAAAGTTGGCTTCAAGCTCAACATTCAGAAAAGGAAGATCATGGCATCTGGTCCCATCACTTCATGGGAAATAGATGGGGAAACAGTAGAAACAGTGTCAGACTTTATTTTTCTGGGCTCCAAAATCACTGCAGATGGTGACTGCAACCATGAAATTAACAAGCTGGAATCAAGATTGCTAGGAGAAATATCAATAACCTCAGATATGCAGATGACACCACCCTTATGGCAGAAAGTGAAGAGGAACTAAAAAACTTCTTGATGAAAGTGAGAGAGGAGAGTGGAAAAGTTGGCTTCAAGCTCAACATTCAGAAAAGGAAGATCATGGCATCTGGTCCCATCACTTCATGGGAAATAGATGGGGAAACAGTAGAAACAGTGTCAGACTTTATTTTTCTGGGCTCCAAAATCACTGCAGATGGTGACTGCAGCCATGAAATTAAAAGACGCTTACTTCCTGGAAGAAAAGTTATGACCAACCTAGATAGCATATTCAAAAGCAGAGATATTACTTTGCCGACTAAGGTCCGTCTAGTCAAGGCTAGGTTTTTCCATAGCCTTCCATAGTCATGTATGGATGTGAGAGTTGGATTGTGAAGAAGGCTGAGCCCCCAAGAATTGATGCTTTTGATCTGTGGTGTGGAGAAGACTCTTGAGAGTCCCTTGGACTGCAAGGAGATCCAACCAGTCCATTGTGAAGGAGATCGGCCCTGGGATTTCTTTGGAAGGAATAATGCTGAAGCTGAAGCTCCAGTACTTTGGCCACCTCATGCAAAGAGTTGACTCATTGGAAAAGACTCTGATGCTGGGAGGGATTGGGGGCAGGAGGAGAAGGGGATGACAGAGGATGAGATGGCTGCATAGGGTCACTGACTCCATGGGCGTGGGTCTGGGTGAACTTTGGGAGTTGGTGATGGACAGGGAGAGGGAGACCTGGTGTGCTGCTATTCATGGGGTCCCAAAGAGTCAGACACGACTGAGCAACTGAACTGAACTGAACTGAACTGAAAGTAAAGTTGATTTCTTTATTATTTTTGCAAAAATAACCGTATTTTGCATACTTACATAACAAGAGAGCCCAAGAGGCTGCTAAAAATTATAGCTGTGGAAAAGGTACTAAAAGCCTTTATCCTCAGCACAAATCTTTTTTCTCTTAATTTTTAAACACATATATGATCAACAGGATTGTTAATCTTTATGTTTTTCATTCATTTTCTCCTTTAATTCATATTATTAAGTAATTCATAACAATGTTAAAAACTCTTTCAAGGTGTAAAAGCTGCTTTTATCAACTTCTCTTTTAGAAACAGAAGTAAGGATTTTGCAATAACTAAACTCGAATCTTTCCAACTTCTGCACTCCCAAAAAGAGATCAAAAGGATCCTTCATAAGGGAGATAACACTTGTCAACATCTGTTTTCTATTTTCCTTAAAACATGCCATTGTCAGAGGTCAAAGAGGCTGCTCTTTTGTGTACAATTTTACCAATGGAATATGTCATCCTGCCTGACACCAGGGGTGTCATAACCAATGGAAGAACCTCTTTTGTATCTTAATATTGCAGTGAATTATAAAAAGAAAGTCTATTTTAAAGAAACATTTTTAAGCCATAGTGATTTTGAAATAAATTGAAAAAAAAAAAAACCCTAAAGATAAAATAAATCTAAAGAGAGAAGTTTATTTAAAGTGTTATTAATTTGTAAAACAGAGTTCCATATTATGAAAATTCCATATATTGTATTACTAAATTAGTTGAAGGTTGGGAAAATTCTGAGTGGACATGACCAAGGACATAGGGAGAGACTGTGATGAACTTTTGTACACAAAAATTACATGCAACACTGTCAAGACTGAGTGGGAAAATATGTTGACACATTTTTAGCAAAATATCAAGGATTCATTGGATAAACAACGTGTGTGCCTTTTGTAAATTCAAGCTCATATCTCAGCAAACTCAGCTGGATATTCTCCTTTACAGTGGACTCTTCCCAACAAAATCATCAGCCCCCCAGTTCATTTCAGCCAATACTTTCTGAACAGCCAATATGTGCTCAATATTTGCTGAGACCTATTATTATCTATTAATAGGCCTTCTGTTAGTTCCAGAGACACATAAAATAAAAGAGGCCAAGTTTCTCTTTTTGAGGACTTATAACCTAATGGGGGAATGTACAGGATAATATCAAGTCTGCTGTATCCTCAAAATATCAAATATTGAGCCTCCTCGGGGTCAGTTTCCAACAGCATCTCCAAGGAACATCCTCTGAAGAATGTGATTCTCAAAAACTCGTATGCTTTAGCCCTCAAATTGATCATAAATTGTTATGGACTTGTCTTCCAAAAATTGATTCATTTTCTGCATCCTTTCTGTGGGGTTATAATTCTTTAAGTTTGATACTTATTTATATACCAATATCTTATTATAGAGTTTTCCTTTTCCAAAGATTACCTTAAATTTTGAAACTTTGGCCCTCTTTCAGGACTTTGTTTGGACTTCCCAGGTGGTGGTAGTGGTGAAGAACACACCTGCCAATGCAGGAGATGTCAGATGGGTGAGTTCGATTCCTGGGTGGGCAAGATCCCCTGAAGAGGTCATGGTGACCCACTACAGTATTCTTGCAGAAAATCCCACGGACAGAGGAGCCTGGCAGGCCATGGTTCATAGTGTCGCAGTGTTGGACATGACAAGTGACAAAGCAGCGGTAGAACTTTCTTCAGTTTAAATATCAGAACCATTAAGGTAACATCTTCTGTGGACTTCATTAGTGTGTTCAAAAGCTTTAGCATGAGGAAAAGCTAAAATTAGCAGATGTTTCTGGAGATCAGGGTCTTTGTGTCTGTCCCAGAAAACTGCCCTCATATGCCTGTGCCAGAGCCTTGGAAATTTTAATAAATTTTTTAGGAGTTTCTGATGTTCATGGTCCAAAGACCACACTTGGTCCCTCCCAGTGTGACAAATAGCTTTCAGCCTGAAAAGGAGTTAGATGTTTTGTTGCTGTTTCTTTCTTTTCATAAAATACATTTATAAGTCAAGCGTAACTTTGTCGGACAGCATCCTAACATCTTACTCTCATTCAAAAAATGTGGGCGTGAACTCTGATCCAGCCAACAGTTCTTTGAAATAGAATAAAGAATTAAAATTTTAAATTAGGATTCTCTTTCTGTCTACCAAGCAGCTTTTTCTTCTGACAGTATTGCTGAGCCTCATATTCATAAACAAAACTCTATCAACTTCTGAGTAGAACCATAAGCAGAAATAATAATAACTTTCTGTAGAAATATTATTGTGTGAGAGAGAATGAAAAAGCTCATTTTGGAGGTTGGAACAGTGTATTAACCAATATGCTTTTCCTGCATGTTCTGACAATAAATCATTAAACAAACAAACAAAAAGGCTGGAAACCACAGGTTAAAATAGAAAAGGCTAGAAACCCACAGGGAAGTAAAACTGTCAGAAGTTTTCAACAATGTTAAGCAAACAATAATGACACAAGAGCCTTTGTAAGAGACAGCAAAGTGGCCCTGCGAATGTGAGCATGGATTTCTCTATAGCTATGGGGCTTCCCTGGTGGCTCAGAGGGTAAAGAGTCTGCCTCCAATGCGGGAGACCTGGGTTCGATCCCTGGGTCAGGAAGATCCCCTGGAGAAGGAAATGGCAATCCACTCCTGTATTCTTGCCTGGAGAATCCCATGGATGGAGAAGCCTAGTAGGTTACAGTCCACGGGGTCGCAAATAGTCAGACACGACTGAGCGACTTCACCTATGGGCACACCATAGATCAAATTGCCAACATCGGCTGGATCATCGAAAAAGCAAGAGAGTTCCAGAAAATCATCTATTTCTGCTTTATTGATTCTGCCAAAGCCTTTGACTGTGTGGATCACCATAAACTGTGGAAAACTCTGAAAGAGATGGGAATACCAGACCACCTGACCTGCCTCTTGAGAAACCTATATGCAGGTCAAGAAGCAGCAGTTAGAACTGGACATGGAACAACAGACTGGTTCCAAATAGGAAAAGGAGTGCGTCAAGGCTGTATATTGTCACCCTGCTTATTTAACTTATATGCAGAGTACATCATGAGAAACGGTGGACTGGAAGAAGCACAAGCTGGAATCAAGATTGCTGGGAGAAATATCAATAACCTCAGATATGCAGATGACACCACCCTTATGGCAGAAAGTGAAGAGGAACTAAAAAGCCTCTTGGTGAAAGTGAACGAGGAGAGTGAAAAAGTTGGCTTCAAGCTCAACATTCAGAAAACGAAGATCATGGCATCTGGCCCCATCACTTCATGGGAAATAGATGGGGAAACAGTGGAAACAGTGTCAGACTTTATTTTTGGGGCTCCAAATCACTGCAGATGGTGACTGCAGCCATGAAATTAAAAGACACTTTCTCCTTGGAAGAAAAGTTATGACCAACCTAGATAGCATATTAAAAAGCAGAGACATAACTTTGCCAACAAAGGTCCGTCTAGTCAACGCTATGGTTTTTCCTGTGGTCATGTATGGATGTGAGAGTTGGACTGTGAAGAAGGCTGAGCGCCAAATAATTGATGCTTTTGAACTGTGGTGTAGNTTGGAAGAAAAGTTATGACCAACCTAGATAGCATATTAAAAAGCAGAGACATAACTTTGCCAACAAAGGTCCGTCTAGTCAATGCTATGGTTTTTCCTGTGGTCATGTATGGATGTGAGAGTTGGACTGTGAAGAAAGCTGAGCTCCAAATAATTGATGCTCTTGAACTGTGGTGTAGGAGAAGACTCTTGAGAGACTCTTGAGAGTCCCTTGGACTGCAAGGAGATCCAACCAGTCCATTCTGAAGGAGATCAGCCCTGGGATTTCTTTGGAAGGAATGATGCTAAAGCTGAAATTCCAGTACTTTGGCCACCTCATGGGAAGAGTTGACTCATTGGAAAAGACTCTGATGCTGGGAGGGATTGGGAGCAGGAGGAGAAGGGGATGACCGTGGATGAGATGGCTGGATGGCATCGCTGACTCAGACGTGAGTCTAAGTGAACTCTGGGAGTTGCTGATGGACGGGGAGGCCTGACGTGCTGCGATTCATGGGGTCACAAAGAATTGGACATGACTGAGTGACTGAACTGAACTAACTGAACTGATGGGCACAACTATTTGTATAGTTCTGGAACCCATGAGCCACTCCCAGCAGTCCCAGGAGGGAGGTGAAGGCTCCGATGTAGAGATCAGGGCTCAACATAGGCCCTGGCCAGTCTTTGCAGATATGCTGGGCACACTTTATTCAAATTTGAATTTAATTTAGCTTAAACATGATTTATTAAATATATTCTTTCTAAATTAAGTTTAAATAAGCACTTCCAAGGGCTGGCTAAGTGTCGCATGGCTGCTACACAATGTACTTACATTCGTTTAAGAGCTTTCACATATGAACTCCTTTATAGCAACCTTCGGAGGTGGTGTAATTATTATCCCCATCACTTAATGGCCAATAGAAGAAAGAAAAAGTGAAAATAGTGGTAGACTTTATTTTCTTGGGCTCCAAAATCACTGCAGATGGTGACTGCAGCCATGAAATTAAAAAAGCTTGTTCCTTGGAGGGAAAGTTATGAGAAACATAGACAGCATATTAAAAGGCAGAGACATTACTTTGCCAACAAAGGTCTGTCTAGTCAACGCTATGGTTTTTCCAGTAGTCATGTATGAATGTGACAGTTGGACTATAAAGAAAGCTGAGTGGAAAAGTAATGATGCTTTTGAACTGCAGTGTTGGAGAAGACTCTTGAGAGTCCCCTGGACTGCATGGAGATCCAACCAGTCCATTCTGAAGGAGATTGGCCCTGGGATTTCTTTGGAAGGAGTGACGTTGCAGCTGAAACTCCAATACTTTGGCCACCTGATATGAAGAGCTGACTCATTTGAAAAGACCCTGATGCTGGGAAAGATTGAGGGCAGGAGGAGAAGGGGACGACAGAGGATGAGATGGTTGAATGGCATCATCGACTCAATGGACATGGGTTTGAGTGGACTCCAGTAGTTGATGATGACAGGGAGGCCTGGCGTGCTGCAGTTCATGGGGTCACAAAGAGTCAGACACGACTGAGCAACTGAACTGAAGAATGGAACTGGAAGAATCAACCTGCCTGACTTCAGGCTCTACTACAAAGCCACAATCATCAAAACAGTATGGTACTGGCACAAAGACAGAAATATAGATCAATGGAACAAAATAGAAAGCTGTTTATAACTAAATAGCCCCTTAAAAAACTAAGGTCAATTCCTCAGTTCTCTGCATTTTACTCGGAAGTGGACGAAGATGGATCCAGGATTTGGAAAACCACCAGAGCGTGTATAAGAAACACCCAGATGGACCTACTACCGTGCTTTGGCAGTCATTCAACACTGCGTGACAGCGTCTCTTCTGGGAGACACCAGAGCACCGCCCTGAGCAGGGCTTTCCTTTCCAACCCAGGCCACATCAGGCATCACAGCTCTTCCTCTTTTCTTATGTTGTTCTCAAGTCAGAAGAAATTAGTTCAGCAAATCCACCTGCCAAACAATTCCAAGAAGCAGAGATGTGTCAGCAAGGCTGGCCATCACCATCTTCTCACTTGAGGCCTCTGACACAGGCAAGGTCCGTGGGGTGTGATGAGAGCACAGCGGTGGCTGCCTACAGCAGGGTGCGAGTGTCATTGCAGAGGCATCACCAGCTGTTGCAGATAATTTGCTCCCTGGCTAGTGATGGTGAGAAGTTCCTGGAAGCAGTGTGATGTGTGCCAGCAGGAGTTCAGCCGCCCAAAGCACAGGACAGAGTCGAGCCAGCTCAGGCTGCAGCCCTCGGCCCTGATTTCCCCCCACCTCCACCCGTCTTTTCCAGGATTCAAGTAGGGAGAAGATTCATTGTTAGGTGGGAAGGCATTTTTCTCACCTGGGTTTGCTTGAAAAATCTGCCACCTCTTATTTTCCTTCCATTTTTCTGTCCATGTGAATTCAACTTGATGTCAACCCAGCTGATCAAGCTGCAAGGCTCAGTCAGCTGTATTAAGTTAACCATGTGTGTATTAAGTAACCATGTGTGTATTAAGTTAACCATGCCACCCTTTTTGGGTTTTTGTAGACTTATTTGATTCCTTCAATAATAATCCTTTTCCATAGTTCCCATTCCATTTTTTTTAACTCAGAATAAGAAAGAGTGAAAAGACAAAAACAAACAAACGATGAAACATCGTGTACCATTTCCATCTTTTCTCTTCTTTCTTATTAGTGTTCAAGAGTTTAAATACCAAAGAAGAAAGACACCCTAAAATAAATGGATAAATGGCAAGTTCTTTTAGAATGGAGAACTCTCAGAAGTTGATTTTATATATTTACATGTAATATATATGAATTATAATCACATTTATGCTAAGTGATATATATCACTTAATCCTCAAAACAACTATATGATATAAACATAATTTTATATTGTTGATATCCCTCACTTACTGATGAGGAAACCTAGGACAAAATGATGACATTTCTTGCTCATCTCAGGCTAGAAAGCAACAGAGACAAGAAGCTGCCCCATGGAATCTGGTTTCAGTCTATGCTCTCAGCACTACACTCCTCTGTGCCACCGTTTTGACCTTCAGCAGAAAACTTCCATCACTTCTCCCAAGAGTACCAGCTTCATGCAGTTGGCATCATCACTTCTGATGTCTCCACCCATCCTTCCTCCATCCATCCAGCCTGCCAGTCAGCTACCCATCAGTTCTTGCTGAATGCCCCCTCTTGCGAGGCCATCTGCTAGGCACCATGGATACAGGTAAACAAGACAGGGCCTTGGTGAACCTCGTATTCCCCTGGCCACCAAATGTCCTCTTGGTTACAAGCCCTTCTTTAAATGTGCATTAATACTCCTCTTCCCCAAGTGAAAAATTTCCAATTCTCATAATATTTCCATTCTCACTAAGACCATGCTTTAATGGATTAAAGTACCATTTTCTGTACCCGAAGGCACTCAAAGAATATTCACAGTCTATGGGAAAATTCAATCTCTGATTAGATGAATAGAAATATCTTCATTCTGAGAACATCTAGTGGGTATGTCACAAATAGCTAGGCACCATGGATACAGGTAAACAAGACAGGGCCTTGGTGAACCTCGTATTCCCCTGGCCACCAAATGTCCTCTTGGTTACAAGCCCTTCTTTAAATGTGCATTAATACTCCTCTTCCCCAAGTGAAAAATTTCCAATTCTCATATTTCCATTCTCACTAAGACCATGCTTTAATGGATTAAAGTACCATTTTCTGTACCCGAAGGCACTCAAAGAATATTCACAGTCTATGGGAAAATTAAATCTCTGATTAGATGAATAGAAATATCTTCATTCTGAGAACATCTAGTGGGTATGTCTACAAATGTTCTATGGAACAATTCATCTGATTTAGAAATTCCTTCCACACAATCTTTTATCATCTTCCTGAGGCAGAGGTTTTTCACATTTATCACATTGTTTTTTATTTCTTTTAAAATTTATTTCTTATGATGAAATTGAGGTATATAGCGTAATAAAAAAAAAGACAGTGACACGTCAGTTTGCAGCCTCACATTGGTTTGACCTTATCTTCATCTCTGTGTGTGTCTGGTAGAGTTATTCTACAGATTATTACAAAGCACTTGCAGATACCTGGAAACGGGATAAATAGACTGAGGAAACTGCTTGTAATAATGCAGAAAAAGTTTATGTCCTGAGGTTGTTACCCAAGCCCTCATTAGTCCCCCATCCTTTACCACCTTGGCCCCATTTCTTGCCACCGTCCCTCCTGTGACTTCCCTCCAGTGTTGTTTCATGTTTTCTGCCTCTGTGACCTTGCTCAGCTGCCCCCTCTTGCCTCCAGGCCCAGCCCTTCTGCTGTATGTATACATAAATCTCCTTCCTCTTGGACTTCCCTCCCATTTCCTCTCCCATTCCACCCATGTAGGTCACCACAGAGCATGGAGCTGAGCTTCTTGCACTATATAGCAGGTTCCCACTAGCTATCTGTTTTACACATGCAGCACACATACATCAATCCCCAAATCCCAATTCACCCTCCCTACCCCCATGTCAACACATTTGTTCCCTACATCTGCATCTGTATTCCTGCCCTGCAAATAGGTTCTTGTGTAGCGTTTTTCTAGATTCCACATACATGTGTTAATATACCATATTTGTTTTTCTCTTTCAGACTTACTTCGATCTGTATAACAGATTGTAGGTCCATTCACGTCTCTTTTTAAGTTATCCTTTCACACTAAGCTCAAGTCTTCAGTTTTCAGTGACTTGTGCTCAGGTCACTTCGGTCATGTCTAACTCTTGCGACCCTATGGATGGTTGCCCGCCAGGCTCCTCTTTCCATGGAATTCTCCAGGCGATAATACTGGAGTGGATTACCATTTCCTTCTCCAGGGGATCTTCCCGACCCAGGGATTGGACTCAGGTCTCTTGCATTGCAGGCAGATTCTTTACCATCTGAGCTACCAAGGAAGCCCAATACATCACTGACCGCAAAGCTAGTGTAAAAACTTCTTTTCCATGGCCTCTTAGCACCCCATCTTCTATTTTAGCAATTCTCATACTGCCCTGTGAAGCTGCCTCCACTATTCAATGAGATTCCTGACACCAAGGGCCTTGGACCTCATCCTCTTCATCTCTGCATCTTTGATTTTTGATAGATGCTCGGTAGATGCTTCTTGATTATGAAAAGGCCCACTAAGAAGCTCTTTCCCAGAATCATACCACAGCCCTAGAATAGGACAAGCCTGCAGAAATGATAAACAAAGAGATTTAAATTCTCCATAATTGGGTTCAAGAGAAACCATTTTCCCATCAGTAAATACAACTCTTCTCTCTTAGATCTCCTAGGCAGAGTTTCTATTTCTGGCATCCTTTTTTTCTTCATTGCCTTCTAATAGGCAAGCACACATCATCACTCACTGTCGAATGTCTGTACCTTACATGGACCTTCTGTGTCTCACCCAGGACAGGCCCTGTCCCTAGAAATATTCTCCAAGTTCCTAGAACCTCACAACAAACACAATCGCATTACCTGAGTATGTTCTTTTAATTAATTCTTTTTCTTCCCCATTGTACAACCATCTTATCTCTCTGGATAGGAAAGGAAGGAATAGGCACAGCCTACATTTTAAAGTCTCAAACCATTGTTTATCACAACATACTGTTTTAGAGACCACCATTGGTTTAAAAGAGGTTTGAATAATCATTTGGAACATATTTTTTTCCCTGTCAGCTTACACACACAGCAATAAGTCATGAAAAGGCTTTTCTCAAAGTGATTGAAAGCATGACTTACATCACACCTCTAAGTTGCTTTGTCAGGAGATGTTCCTGGGTTATCAGGAAGGTATTCCTGAGTTCTGAGCATGGGCTGTTTACCCAGCTGTGTCAACACTGTCTCAGAGCATTGGTGAGCTCATACCTTCTGTCTAATTTAAATGGACTGAGTTGAGAGATCATGACTTAAATTCAGTCAACAAGCTGGTAGGAGTCCAGTGACTGTTGTGACACATGACATTTAGAGCCCAGTGAAAATACAGGGATTCCTGGTCTGGTTTCTGTTATTCCCTAGGCCTGTAAGCACTGGGAAAAGACAGCATAACAGACTTGAAGCAAAACAGGTCAAGTAAATTTTATACAGCTATTACATTGGAAAGTGACTCTGTAGGTGACCTGCCTAAACATGCTGAAGGAAGTAAATCACATTCATGGACCATCCTGACCTCTCCTTTGATTTTTGGTGGTGCATTCCTTAAGTCTGAAACCAAGTTTAATTGATGACTGCATTGTTTAGTAGAATATAAGCATTTTGTCAAAGCTAGAGAGTTATTTCCAAAGTAAAGATCAAATTTTCAAGCCGAGTGAGTTTGTTTCTCTTTTTATATCTGGATTTTAGTATGTTTAGGCAGCGGCGCTTTGAGATGACAAAAAGAGGAAGAAATCCACGTCAGGCTTAAGAGGTGTGTGTCATGCATCAACACAAATTGCTTTTGGAAGCTGTAAGTCTTTGAGGAAAATTATCCTAAATGAAGCTTCTATAATTATGGAGTCATTTTATCCATGGAAGGATTTGCTTTCTGACAAAGGTGTACTGTCATTTTTAAAAACCCAGTGGTCTCCTAAGTTGATGAAAACAAAGTCGTTATGACAAGCATCTTTCCCGAGAGACACAGTAATGCTGAGGAAGGAGTGTTGCCCTTAGATTCAAAAATTTTGTGTCCCTATTCATTAATGTCCTGGCCCTCTGTCCTTGACTTGTCGCTTTACCTCTTTGAACCTGTCCAGCTGCTCAATTAACCTCAGTCTCAGAAAGTCTTCATGACCAAGTTTGCAGTCAAGAAAATTTTTGACATTACAGTTAGAAGGGCTATTGGGGCCAGGGGCTCAGCTACTACTCTCCAGACTCAATGGAGAAAATGTTATAAATCAGCTGTCAACATATGAATTTACAATGAGAGAAATAAATACTAAGGGCACTGGGACACACAGGTTTTCTGGCCAGTGCATGCTCTCTGTACTGACATCTCCAGGGATGCCAATTTAGTCAGAAAACTGAGCAGCGAAAACTGGGTCTATGGACCCAGAGGCAAGAGTCTTGAGACAGTCTTGAGAATACTTTCTCCCCTTCACAGTGAAACCTCTGTACTCAGAGAATAACAGGTTTCTCGAGTGAGCAGATGTTTATTCTCTCCTATCGCAATCTCTCTCTCTCTCTCTGTTTCTCTCCTTCTCCCTCCCTCTCCCCTTCTCTGTGAGTAACATTATCAGGCTTTTTATTTTAGACACCAGTCAACTGAAAAAGAGAAAGAGGAAACAGAGGCCAAGATGATAAACTACAAAGCGCTGTTGACTGTGTGTCAGTTATTTTGGTATCAGTCTATCTCAGGTTAATTTCATACTGCTGCATTACTCACCAGGTTAACTAGAACAGTGTTTGTTAACCTTGCTAACATATTAAAATCACATGAAAAAGTTTTAGAAATCCTAATGTACAAGCTATGCCTAAGACCAATTAAAATCCAATATTTAAGGTGTGGGACACATGCATAAATATGAATTAAAGCTTCCAGATAATTCTGTCATGCAGCCTACAGTGAGAACCCCTTCTCCACAGTCAAAGACCTAATTCAAATATCTTTTTAGTTTAAAAGGCTGTATGTCTATAAACTTCTAATAATGTAGACCAATTATTCATTGTAATTAATGAATCCTGTAAGGGTTAAATTAGCCTCCATTTTAGCTGTTTCAAATTTTTCTACCTTATCAACAGTGTCTGTTTTCCTTTAGAGTTTTCTGTCATTTCATGTTTCAAAGTAAGTTCAAATACTTCCTTACACTCCTGACAAGACTGTTTCCTCAAAATATACTTTTCTCTTGAATTACTTAAATGGTTCCTTTAATTAACTTTCTTTAAAGAATTGCCTGGAAAATTTGAAAAAATTGAAATGATTATCTTTCATACATGATAGACACTTAACTCATCTTCCTTCTTGTTTCAATACTGTGAACATTCACATGTTGATCTTGTAAGAGCTTTCTTTGTTACTCATTGAAATGTTCAGCAAAGCATGCAACAAAGCCCGTTTTCCTAGAAATACTGGAGGGTGCAGATTCTTGGATTCCACCTCAGACTCACAGAATCAGGCTCTCTGGGAGTGGGGTCTAGAAATCACGATTCTTCTAAGTCTCCCAGTGGTGTTTTCTAGAGCACACTCAACTTGGAGAACTGCTGTCTGTATATGTTCTCTCAATGTGCTGCCATCTTTTTTTAACTTCCCAGAATGCAGGATCGAGATCTGTTTCTATGGGTTTGTCCTGATAACATTCCTTATTACTTGATTATCCTTTTCTTGGCTCTTTATTATTTTAAAAAAGCATTAATTTATCAAGCCCCAGACTGTATTCCATCCCAGAAGTTTTCACAGAGGAAGATCAATTTTCATTGAGTGTTATAGATGGACCAATATTGAAATGATGAATATTGACAAATAAAATTGGAACACATGGAAAATCATTCATAGTAGACTGTCAAGGGTTAACTTCATGAGCAGGGGTCAGAAGCAGAAAATAGCCAGTTGCTTTTGCATGGAAAAAATTAGGAGAGCCCAGGAGTAAATGTTTTTTCTTATGTCACCACAAAGGAAATGTGGGCAAGCTGAGGAAAATTTCTTTGAATTGTATCATATTGCATATTCTGCAAAGCTGTGTTAAAATTAACTAAAGCATGGGGGAAAACTCCAGAAAGTCATAGCTAGGGGCAAAAAATGAGCCTTCTAAAAAATAAAAATAATAACAAGCACTCTCTGTTAACCAAGTAAAGTTGCATGACTGCTGTGGTTTCTATGGCTTTTAGAATATGTTATTTACTGTGTGTGTAAATGTGTGTTTTAGTTATTCAAATACATTTTGTGGTCTGGGGTTATAAATCAAATGTGTAGCCAACTTTAAAATGAAGTGATGCCCATGCTAAGAAGTAAACTGAGGTTCCAAAGAAGACTTAAATCCTAATCATGAAAAGAGTGATAAAGAGACATGGAAATGTCGCTTTGAAAGAAAAAAAAAATTGTTAGCAAATAAAAATAAAGACCTTTAAAGTGAAGAGAAACTAAAGAGCTTCTTTAAAGTGAAAGTGCTCAGTTGTGTCCCACTCTTTGCAACCGCATGGACTGTGGCCTATCAGGCTCCTCCATCCACAGGATTTTCCAGGCAAGAGTGCTGGAGTGGATTGCCATTTCCTTCTCCAGGGTATCTTCCTGACCCAGGAATTGAACCCGGGTCTCCTGCATTGCAGGCAGATGCTTTACCGTCTGCTCCACCAGGGAAGCCCTTGATAAGGGTAAAAAAGAAGAGTGAAAAAGCTGGCTTATTGTAAAGCAAAACAAACTAAAAAAATAAAAATTAATTAAAAATAAATAAATAAATAAATAAAACCTAGATCGTCCTGATCTTCCCAAATAATAGGATCAGGATGAAAAAAAAAAAACAACTCAATATTCAAAAGTCTAAGAATGTGATATCTGGGCCCATCACTTTAAACAGACAGGGGAAAAGTGGAAACAGTGACAGATTTTATGTTCTTGGGCTCTGAAATCATTATAGATAGTAACTACAGCCATGAAATGAAATGATGTTTGCTCCTTGGAAGGAAAGCTATGACAAACCTATTAGTGTATTAAAAACCATAGATATCACTTTGCCAAAAGATTCATATAGTCAAAGTTATGATTTTTCCAGTGTTCATGTATAGATGTGAGAGTTGGACCATAAAGAAGGCTGAGAGCTGAAGAATTGATGCTTTTGAACTGTGGTGTTGGAGAAGACTCTTGAGAGTCCCTTGGATAACAAGGAGATCCGACCAGTAAATCCTAAAGGAAATCAGTCCTGAATATTCACTGGAAGGACTGGTGTTGAGCTGAAGCTCCAATATTTGGCCATCTGACACGAAGAGCTGACTCATTGGAAAAGACCCTGATGTTGGGAAAGATCGAAGTTAAAAGGAGAAGTGGGTGGCAGACAATGAGATGGTTAGATAGCATCACTGACTCAGTGGACAGTAATTTAAGCAAACTCTGGGAGACAGAGAAGGACAGAGCTTCCCAGGTGGCACTAGTAGCAAAGAATCTGCCTGCAGTGCAGGAGATATAAGAGACTCAGCTTCAATCCCTGGGTCAAGAAGATCCTCTGGAGAAGGACATGGCAACCTAGTCCAGTATTCTTGCCTGGAGAACTGCGTGGACAGAGGAGTCTGGTGGGCTACAACACATGGGGATCTCAAAGAGTCAGACATGACTTAGTGACTGAACAACAACAAAATGTGCCTGAAACTGAAACAAATTTTCACTGAATCTTCAAATGGTAATTCAGATAGTCTTATATATGTATGTGTGTGTGTGTGTGTGTGTGTGTGTTAAGCTTAAAAAAGCAGAATGTGGGCAATATGATTCCAAAAGCTGATATATAATACAAGTAAGTTCTCAAGAAGAAAAGTATAACCCAATGGACAGCCTGTAGTCTCAGAAGCTTGTGAGGCTCATAAACAAGAAGAAAATTCTAATAATTACTGCTTCAATTTCATAAGAATGAAATATCTTCACAATTCTAAGAGGCTGTGAATTTGATATTCAGGGACCCTCAGCTGAGCACACTGTTAAAATAAATAATAAATCATTAATGAAAACTAACACCACCTTTATTAAAACAGACAATGAATTATTAATGACAGCTAAATATCTCCAGAAAGAAAGGAAAGACTAACTAATGGGAAGTATTCTGTTGCATGAAGGAAAGTCATCATTTAGAAAAGTTTATTATTTGCATGATTTTGCAACAGTCTTGAGCCCAAATGCAAATCTAACTAGTTTCTGCTATGGATCTGAACAAAACATAAAAGTAGAATTAAAAGAAGTATGTTCAGACAATAGATGTTAAAAATAGGTTTGAAAAACAAACTCACTTTGCAAGTAGATTTAAAACACAGTACAAAGTTGTCAGAAGTTTACATGATTTTCTCCTCTATGTATATTAAGGAGAACTTAGTATTAATATATATCAAAGACCTACAACATCAAAAATGCTTAGAATATATTTGTAAGACATTAGTTAACAACAATTATCCTGGAGAGAAAACTTAGGACTGGGATGAGAGGCCGGAAGAAAATCTGCTCTCCATTTGAAATGCCTTCCCTGTTGCCACACTTTCTCCAAGCTGCCTATCCACATGAGCTGAGACCTTCCTGCCTTTCATCTTTCCCTGATTCTGAGAGCAGTTTTAGTCTGAAGAATGCAAGATTTGTTGTGTATTGCTGCATAAGAACTTACCTCCAAATTTAGAGGCTTAAAATTATAAACATTTGTTAGCTCACAGTTTCTGAGGGCCAGGTGAATCTGGTTCAGAGAATCTCTGGAAGTTGCAGTCAAGATGCTGACCAGGCTGCAACTTTCTTAAGGTTTGACTGGTCTGTGGGACTCTTTTCTTAGCTCACTCATGTAGCTGTTAGTTTTGGGCCCCAGTTCTTGGCCCAAGACTTCAGTGTATCTATCACCTGTAAAACCCTCTGTAAGGCAATTCCCACGTGGCATCTGACTTCTCTTCTAGGTTAAGAGAGAGTGAGCCATGAAGACAGCTGCTTATCTTTTATAATATAATCTCAGACATAGTGCATCATCACCTGTTTCCTATTTGTTACACAGATTGGCCCTGGTAAGATGCAGAAGGGGTGAATACTAAGAGGGGGATCACTGGGGCTATCTTGAATGTGCCTACCATTAACACCACTTGACCTGTAGTGTTCTAGTCGAAACTTCTTCACCATTTGGATTGTTAGTTCCTTGAGAGCAGGGCTAAAGTCACGTGTGCATGTGCTTAGTTGTGTCTGACTCTTTGCGAAACCATGCACGGTAGCCCAAGAGGCTCCACTGTCCATGATCCTTTCATTTATTTAGTTTACCTCCAAAGACTTAGAGAAGTTCTGTGATGCTTTCATTCACTCCCTCTTGGTTCCTTCCAAATCTGTATAATCTTAATTTAGGGAGGAACGTAAAGTTTCTGATCCCACATGTATTAGACTGAAATAAACAGTGCAGGAGATACAAGAGATGTGGGTTCGATCGCTGGGTTAGGGAGATCCCCTGGAGCAGGACATGGCAACCCACTCAAGTATTCTCACTGGAAAATATCATGGACAGAGGAGCCTTGTGGGCTTTAGTCCATGGGATCACAGAGTCATAACTGAGTGAGCAATTGAGCATGCCATATGTGATGGGACATGAGAGAGTAATTGAAAATGTAATTCAGGTTTTAAAAATTTATTGAAACTTTAATGGGTAGTTTAATGAAGTAAGATATTTCCTTTTTCTCTTGAGATGTCTTTTCTCACATCTTGGGATAATCTCCCATCCAGATCTCCTATATCTATGTATTTAGTCATTCATTTGTATCGACTCTTTGTGATCTCATGGACTGTAGCCCACCAGGCTCCTCTGTCCATGGGAATTCTCCAGGCAAGAAAAGTGGGGTGGGTTGCCATGCCCTCCTCCAGGGGATCTTTCCAACCCAGGGATCGAACCCAGGTCTCCTGAACTATGGGCAGATTCTTTACCTTCTGAGCCACCAGAGAAGAAAAGTTAGCTTTAGTCATACTGAAAAATTATCATTGTCTGCTGAAGATCTATGCATGTACCTTCTGGGAGGAATACTGTGATAGGAACTGAGAACTTTCTCTTGCAAGAACAGTGTAATTAGATCATCTCTGGTATAACTATAACCACACCCTCAGTGAGCTCAATTGCTCACTGAATACCACTGCTGATGTTATTTGAAGCTATTTTAAAGGATGTAAAAGTGAGTGAACTTTATATAGACTAACAAGTGAATATACAACTCTTGAAATATTGCTGAAATTCTTTTTAGCTAATGAACTGTCTTGGATTTTCCAGTATTCTAGGGCGTATGTCTTCATCTCCCTCTGCAACTCCTTCTTCTACCATTATGTAGATTTATTTCAAATATAATTCAAGTTTTCCTAAACCTAGGGAATGACAGAATAAGCAGCAATCATACTCTAGGTGACACTGAAAAACATTTTAAAAATTCTGTAACAGCAAAGGTCAAAAATTCTGTTTAAAAAAAAGAGGATGAAGAATATTTACCTACACAAAATAAGTTATGTTTTTTTTAATTTTTTTCTTTAATTAATTTTTANCTCTGGGAGTTGGTGATGGACAGGGAGGCCTGGCGTGCTGCGATTCATGGGATTGCAAAGAGTCGGACATGACTGAGCGACTGAACTGAACTGAACTGAACTGAAGGAATGAATGACTATACACACCATACCTTAAATCTACCACACCATCAGGATGCTGACAGAAACAGCACAACACAAGATCCTTTTTCTCAGTCCTAAATATCAGTTCTTGAAGGAGCTTCAGTTCAGTTCAGTTCAGTTGCTCAGTCGTGTGGAAATGGCCTCTCTTTTAAAAGAATCACTTTTATCATTTTCAAAGCACTTTACATTAATTGTTATTTCACCCACTGAACAATTTAGGAAATTGACACTTAGATCTAATTGTTTTCTTCTTCTTGGGTTTCCTAAATGCCTATGAGTTTTATAATGTATTCAAGTACACAATAAGAATGGGAGCTTTTTTGGGGCAACTTCCTTACATGTATAGTTTATGACATTAATGATATATCATTAAAAAGATACAAAAAAGAAAAAAATGCAAAGATACAAAAAGAAACAAAAATGAAGAAATACAGAAAGACATAAATGTAAACATACCTGAATATATATATTTTCTATTCTGTATAAGCAATTTTTTTCTTTTCTATATGTGTGTGTTCACTTAGTCATGCCCAACCCTTTGTGGCCCCCATAGACTGTAGCCCGTGAGGCTCCTCTGTCCATGGAATTTCTCAGGCAAGACTACTGTAGCTGGTAGATATTTCCTTCTCCAGGAATCTTCCTGACCCAGAGACAGAACTCGATTCTCTTGTGTCTGCTGCTGCTGCTGCTGCTGCTAAGTCACTTCAGTCGTGTCCGACTCTGTGCGACCCCAGAGATGGCAGCCTACCAGGCTCCCCCATCCCTGGGATTCTCCAGGCAAGAACATGGAGTGGGTTGCCATTTCCTTCTCCAATGCATGAAAGTGAAAAGTGAAAGTGAAGTCACTCAGTCATGTCCGACTGTTCACGACCCCATGGACGGCAGCTTTCCAGGCTCCTCCATCCATGGGATTTTCCAGGCAAGAGTCCTGGAGTGGGGTGCCACTGCCTTTTCCATGTGTCTTCTGCATTGGCAGGCATATTGTTTACCACTAGCATTGGGAAGCTCGATGGAAATTCATGGAAGTAATGTAACATTAGCTAGTGTATTTTCAGTCCTCAAAATGTATCAGGCACAAAGTAAGTGCTTAATAATTGTTTTTTTAAGAATGATTGAATAATTGGGTTTTACCAAAGAGTTATGCTTCTGGTTATGATTCTGCCTGTCTTGATGAGATATTTTGGGGTCAGCACACCTAAACCAGTGACCAAGGAAACTTTGCTAAAGGGACATCTGGCAATAATGTTTAGGTTGATAAAGTGCTTTGTTCATTCTAGAAGACATTACCAGTCTTTTATTTCAGTTGATTTGAAAACAGTCCTACAAGAATAGTGTTAATAACTTCATTGGATGTATAAAAAAACTAAGAAACAGAGTTTGAATGATTAGCTTAAATTCATAGAGCTGATAGACTTCTGAACCTGGATGAGAATTGGAGTTTCTAAGTCACATTCTTTTCGCAGCATGCTATGGCATATAATGGAATATTGACCTTCACTGAAAAAGCATGAACAGAAATTCATGGGTCTTTATAGTTATGTTGTCAATGGATTAGAACCAGAAGAATAAAGTACTATGATGAATTTGCTATTTAGAATTAAGCACAGAGACAAAGAAGGAAAAAAAATTAAACAAAAGAATATATTTGGGAATGCCAATTCTGGCAATGAACAATGTCATAAACTAGCAAACTATGGTGAGGACTCCCAGGATGCAGCACATAAAAAACATAAAACTAACATGCTAATGAAAAAGTCATGAGCAGCTAGGCCAGTTCCTCAGCAACAGATCCTTTTGTAAGTAATTAAATGTCTCAAGTATGAAAACAACAGCCCAAGTGTGCAAGGAAGTGAGAAAAAACAAAGAGACAAAACAAGTAGACTCTTTAGGGAAGATAAACAGAAGACTTGAATACCAGCTTCTAGAATTAAGAACCTCCAAAGAATCTCTCTATACTCCTCAAATGGAGTCCCCTTATCCTCCAATTCTAAATGAATTCTATCAATAAGTACTTTTGGATGTGAGTTTTTCTGACTGGAACTTTCTGAGAGAGGTGGAGCCATGTTGTCATCATATACTACCAGATTTCCACTGAGACCCCAGTAATGTGATGGTGCAAGAAGCACAAATTTCATTTTTCTTTGGCTCTCCAACCTGGATGAGAAATATTTTCAATTTATATTCATGAAAGAATATTTCAGGGGAAACCATCCGTGATATTGGTACATCTTATTCTATTACATTTGCCACACTCCATCTACTCTTGCATTCATTTGTTAGGTCGAAGCATACTTGTTGAGTGCCTAATATGTGGCAGGAATTAATGAACACAACAGACAAACACATGTTTTCAATTAAGTGGGTGGAGATGGACAAACCCTATAGAGTACATTTTGGTAATATGCTCTATCGGCCACCTTTTCATACATATTTCATTGTTACCATCTTTATCACAACCATTGCTGTCTGTCTCCCTTTGAAAGTGAAAAGTGAAAGTGTTAGTTGCTTGTCCAACTCTGTGATCCCATGAACTGTAGCCCACCAGGCTTCTCTGTCCACAGAATTCTCCAGGCAAGAATACTGGAATGGGTAGTCATTTCCTTCTCCAGAGGATCTTACAACCCAGCAATGGAACCCAGGTCTCCCTCACTGCAGGTGGATTCTTTACCGATTGAGCCACCAGGGAAGCCCCCTATCTCCCTTTAGTGCCTCTCAGACATAACCTGCTCAACATCCTTCCCACCACTATCAACTCTCAAATTTCCTTCTTCCTCACTCCTATACACAGTCTTTGAATATATAGAGTCTTTGAAGTTCATTGCATATCTCATCAGTTTAGATCCCCAAGTCTAATACTGACCTGAAATTTGTTATGCTCAAAGCCAAGTTCATATACCATGACCCTTGTTTCCCTGATTATAATTGACTGTTTCAGGGATGGACACTTGTTCCAGGTTGAGTTAATTGGATGTGAATTTCTTATCCAATGATTGCTGACTGAATGAATTCTTAATGTCCATGGGCTCAAGTGACCCAATCTTTTGTCAGTGGGATATGAAAGGAAAAAAATTGAACTCACTGGTGAGCATCTACATATGGTAATCTCTAAAAATTTCTCAATGCTCCACTTATTTCAACACTGTAATAAGTATCAAAATATTTGACGTCCAAATTTGCCTCAAAATCCTACAATGTTTATTTGGTTGACTAATGAATGTGTCTGAAATCCCCAGTGATCATTCAGTTCTTAAGTCTGTGAGGCCACTTTTGAGATCAAGGACACTTGTGAGATTTGTTTTTCCCCTGAAATCTTATGCCAGAAACACAGTATGCTTTTCTACACTCCTTAATGTCTACCTGAGCCATTCTCTCTCTTAGAATTCTTATTCCAACTCTAGAATTTTACATACAGGTGCACTTATTGCAGCTCTTGATTTTCTTTCTCCCTTGAAAAAAGTACAACATATACAAGCAGAAATAAACTGATTAAAGTAACATTTTGAAGGATTATTGCTTTTAACATTTTATTCTTTATTCAAGCATAATAAGCAGGTCAAATAATCTACAAGAATGCTTAGAGGGGTGCCTTAACTCAAGACATTTTGAAGATAATAAAAATAGAACTCTATTTTTTTTCCTTTATGATAAACTTATGTTGAATAATTACATTCATCAGAGATTCAGTAGAGGAGTCATTTATAATTTATAATCCTCTCTCATATGAGGAATTGGTGGGCACTTAGCAATTAAGAAAACTGTCTGATTTTTCTGGTGCAAGTTTTTTCCTCCAAATTTCATTGATTTTCTTTTGTCCAACTCTGTGTCATCCCATGGACTGTAGCCCACCAGGTTCTCTGTCCAGGAATTTTCCAGGCAAGAATACTGGAGTGGGTTGCCATTTCCTCCTCCAGGAGATCTTCCCGACTCAGGGATTGAAGCGCATCTCTTTTGGATCTTCTTTCAGGTCCTACACTATTCTGCAACAGTAAGTTTTGTCCTTACTCAGGGCCTTTGTGATTATCTGCAAAAATTCTTAGGTTTTGCTTATGCACTTGTTGAAAATTATTCTCTTTTGTGTAAAAAGAGTACAGTTTGGGGTCCATCTTGAGTGTTTTGGTAGAAACCAGAATGGAGCTCCTTCCAAGAAGATCATAAGTAGATAGTCCCCTGGAGCAGAAGCTCAGGGCTGAAACAATCAGAATTTTTTTGAAGCTGCCATAGTATAGACTATACAAGTACTCAGATCTTTTGTCTTTTATGAGGTTTGTTTGTTTGTTTGTTTTGCTATTATGGAGAAATAGATTTAAAAATAGCAAATTCTCTTTGAATAAGAAGTTATAGAACTTCAAACAGGTTACAAAATTTTTATAGCTGTGATTTATTATTTCTCTTTCTTGCATAAGGATAGCTAGAAACTGCCCTTTAAGTTCTGCTGCCTATTTTATTCCTTTGGGCAAGTCTCACCACATATTAATCCTTTGTTCTGAGCTCCCATTAAGTGGAAGTACACATCTAATTAGAGGACAATGTGTATAAAAACCAGTTTATGTGAAGTGGTTTCAGAATTATTTGTACTTCTGAGGCTTTCCAGAAAAAGGAAATCTATTTCAGTGGCTCCCTTCAAACTTTTGCTATACTTTCTTAGACGTCTGGGTTTTATGTGAGAATGCAGGGAACAGTTTAGGCAATGCTCTTCACAGGCCTACATCTAAATGCCTTTAAAGTCAGAGGATAATTAAACAATAGAGACTTTTATAGAGATAGCCCAAATGACAAACTTCATAATACACAAGTGTATATATTTATCAATTCAAAAATCTCTCTTAATATGAAGGGAATTATGCTTTTGGGTTGAGTACCTCTGTAAGTGTCCCCAGTCTAGCTTGCACCCTAATCTAAGAGAATGACAAGACATAATACCTAAAGAACACAGCTCTTATGTAAGATGATCTTGAATTTAATTTGATAACACTACCTGTGTGGTTTTGGACAGGCAGAGTGAAATCTTTGTGCCAGTCTCCTCATGGAGTTTATAATAATGTCTTAAGTCATTTTGCTTGTGTGTGTATTAAATTAGCAAAAATGCATGGGATTGTGCTAAATATAGACTGTGGCATATTTTTGGAACTCAATAAATATTAGGTTATTTTTCTTACACTTTTTCTCAGAACTTTAGAAATCAGGGGTGAGAATATCACAAAATAACAAATGACTCTATTTATCCTAATAGGTGCCAATAAGCAAAAGTATCCAAATGAACCATTTTATTCAATAGATCTACTTACTGAAAAAAGATTCAGAATTCAACTTATGGAGCAAGGATTTTTGAATACCCAAATTTATACTGTTATCTGTACACTGTCAAGTGAGACTGATATCACCCTTCACATTGAACAACCAGGGGGAATTTGGTGTAGAGCTTTTAGACAAACCACTATCTGGTTCCCTGAGGCCATTTTCTGAAGGGGACATCCAAAAATAAATTATTATTTCACTTTCAAAAGCCAAGATTTATATAAGGTTCAGCATACTTTACAGACACTCAGGGAGATACTGACGTGCTAAGTCTAGAGTTTGGTTTGAGAATCTACATTTTTGATTACCCAGGTGAGTCATATCCAGGTGATCCTTAGGTCATATTTTAATAAATTGCAGTATACAGCTGCTGACCAGGGGAGTTAAGAGCAAAGTGACTGATAAACTCTTGGTCATGAATTTTGTTGAAGGATTGTTACCTGGTAAGATGCTCCATAAATATTTGCCATGAGTTAGGAAAGTCTGTCTTTTAAAATTAAAACCATTCCTCAAATTGTCATCTGCCTATTTATATCTTCTCACCTAGACTGAGAGAAGCAGATTTCTGGTCCTAAAGTGGGCGAGCCTTATTCAATCAGCTAAGAGCTGAATATAACAAAAAGGTTGAGTAAGAGGGAACTCTTCCTACCTGACTTCTTGAGGTGGGATATTGGTGTTTTATGGCCTTTGGACTTCAGTTGAAACATTTGGCTCTTCTTCAAACTTGCTAGCTTTCAAACTGAAACTCACACCATCGGCTCACAAGACTCAGACTTTCAGACTTTGACTGGAGCTATACATCAGCTCTCCTGGGTTTCCAGTTTGCCAACTGCAGATCTTTGGAATTCTCAGCCTCCATAATCACATGAATAATTGCTTTTAAATCTGTCTCCCCACCCCATCTCTCTTTCTCTGTCTCATATCTATATCTATGCCTATATCTCTCTATATATGCCCAAAGTGGGATGATATATTCAAAGTACTGAGAAAACTGTTAGCCAAGAACTTCTATACCTGGCAAAATTTTCTTCACAAATGATGGAGAAATAAAGACTTTCCCAGATAAAAACTGAAGGATTTTATCACCACCAGACCTGTCTTAAAAGAATTGCTAGATGGAGGCTTTTCAGTTGAAAGAGAGACTAGAAGAAAATAATAATCAACAAAACTGAGTTAGTTTCTTTAAAGGTAAACAAAATTGATAAAACTTTAGTTCAATTAAGGAAAAAAGACTGAAATAAATGAAATCAGAAATAAAAGAGACATTACAAATGACACCACAGAAATACAATGGATCAGAAATGACTACTATGAATAATGATATGCCAACAAAATGGATAACCGAGAAGAAATGGATAAGTTCATGGAAACATACAACTTACTGAGACCAAATTGTGAAGAAATTTTAAAATCTGAACTGACCTCTAGTAAGGAGATTGAATCAGTAATCAAAAACCTCCCACAAAGAAAAGTCCAAAACCAGATGTCCTTATTAATTCTACCAAACATTTAAAGAATAATTAACAGAAATCCTTTTAAAACTCTTCTAAAAATTTAAGATGAGGGGACCTTTCCAAGATCATTACCCAGATACCAAAATCAAGCAAATAATAATACTACAAAAAGGAAAATAACAGATCAATAGCCTGGATAAATACTGATAAAAAATTCTAGCAAGAAGAACTCAACAGCACATTGAGAGGATTATATATCATGACCAATATATTATTTTCAATATATGAAAATGAATCAAAGTAATATATCACAAAACATGAAAAATGTTAAAAATTAAACCATATAATCATCTCAATTGAGGGAGAAGAGCTTTTGACCAAATTCAACATTCTTTCAGGTTAACAACACTCAACAAACTAGGAAAAGTAGGAAATTACCTCAACATAATAAAGTGAATATATGAAAAGACAACAGCTAACATACTCAAAGTGAACTTAAAATTTTTCCTGTAAGACAAGACAAGAACTCTTGTCACTTCTGTTTAATGTAATACTAAAAATCTTAGCCAAAGCAATTAGATTAGAAAAAGTAACAAATGGCATTTGTATCAGAAAGAAAACTAAAATTTACCTCTATTCATAGATAACATGATCTTATATATAGAAACTCATAAAGATGACACACAAAAACTTGATAGACTAAATAAAATTCAGTCAAGTTGCAGAATACAAAATCAACACAAGAAAATCAGTTTTGTTTCTATACAGTAATGAATAATTATCACAGACTACAGTCCTTGGGATTGCAAAGAGTCAGACACAAGTGAACACACACATAAATTAGAAAATAATTCTATTTACAATAACATCAAAATAGACAAAATACTTAAGAATATTTAGGAAACTTAACCAACAAACCAAAAGACTTGTATACTACAAACTACAAAATATTTCTGAAAGAATTTTTTTAAAGTACACAAGTAAATGGAAAGGCATCTCTAGTTCACAGATTGAAAGAATTGATGTTAAAATATTAATTATCCCCAAATCAATCTACAAACATAACACAATCCCTATCAAAATACCACAGTACTTTTTGCATAAATAGAAAAAAAAATCCTAAAATTCATGTGGATTCTCAAACTCAACCAAGAAATTCTTTGCTGGGCATTTACCTGCCTTGACCAAAAAAAAAAAAAAAAATACAATGAAAGTGACACAAGACTTCTGAGACTAGGTTATAAATGAACTTGATGTTTCTGTCTTGTTCAAAGGGATGCTCCCTCTGAAGTACTGAGCTTACTTTGAGTCAGACAACCTGAGGCCACCACGCTGTGCAAAAGTCTAAGATTCTTAATGAGGTATATGATTGCCCAGCCTTTAGGTTGGGCATTGAATGCTGAGCCCAAGCTTTAAGTCATCTCAACTCACACAGCAGACATGGAGAAGGCATCAGTTAGCAGTCAACACACAACGGTGAACGACCTGGTCATACAGTTTTTTTAACATTTGAAAAAGTAAAATATAATCAACTGGTAGGGGAAAAAAAGCTTTTATTATGCACCAAATATTGTATTCAGGGATTCTTTTTCTCAGAGAAGGACCCCAAATTTGTGTGAACTTCAGTCTCCTAAAAATCTGCATTCACCATATCTACAAGCCACTGTTGATCAGAGATCTCACACAGTCTTCCTGGGGCTAAGAACAATAAACAAATGTATTCAAAGTTCAGATAATTCATGTAGAGAAATAGAAGCCCAACTCTTCTCATTACAAAATGAGGAAACTGGCTCTCTGCTCTTTACAAAATCATAGTTACTTTTCTTATTTTTTATTTTATATAGGAGTTGATTAACAATGTTGTATTAATTCTGGCTTAAAGCAAAATGATTCAGATATATATATATTCCTTTTATTTTTAAAATTAATTAATATATTTTAATTGGAGGCTAATTACAATATTGTAGTGGTTTTGCCATACATTAACATGAATCAGCCATGGATGTACATGTGTTCCCCATCCTAAATGCCCCTCCCACCTCCCTCCCCATCCCATCCCTCAGGGTGATCCCAGTGCACCGGCCCTGAGCATCCTGTCTCACGCATTGAACCTGGACTGGCGATCTATTTCACATATGGTAATACACATGTTTCAATGTTATTCTCTCAAATCATCCCACCCTTGCCTTCTCCCACAGAGCCCAAAAGTCTATCTTTACATCTGTGTCTCTTTTGCTATCTTGCATATAAGGTCATTGTTACCATTTTTCTAAATTCCACATATATGCATTAATATGCTGTATTGGTGTTTTCCTTTCTGACTTACTTCACTCTGTATAATAGGCTCCAGTTTCATTCACCTCATTAGAATGGATTCAAATGCATTCTTCTTAATAGCTGAGTAATATTCCATTGAGTATATGCACCACAGCTCTCTTTTCCATTCATCTGCGGATGGACATCTAGGTTGCTTCCATGTCCTGGCTATTGTAAATAGTGCTGCGATGAACACTGGGTACACATGTCTCTTTCAGTTCTGGGTTCCTTGATGTGTATGCCCAGCAGTGGGATTTCTGGGTCATAAGGCAGTTCTATTTCATTTTTTAAGGAATCTCCACACTGTTCTCCATAGTGGCTGTACTAGTTTGCATTCCCACCAACAGTGTAAGAGGGTTCCTTTTCTCTACACGCTCTCCAGCATTTATTGTTTGTAGACTTTTTGATAGCAGCCATTCTGACTGGCGTGAAATGGTACCTCACTGTGGTTTTGATCTGCATTTCTCTGGTAATGAGTGAACATCTTGAAGTTCATGGTTCACATATTGCTGAAGCCTGGCTTGGAGAATTTTGAGCATTACTTTACTAGGATGTGAGATGAGTGCAATTATTTGGTAGTTTGGGCCTTCTTTGGCACTGCCTTTCTTTGGGATTGGAATGAAAACTGACCTTTTCCAGTCCTTTGGCCACTGCTGAGTTTTCCAAATTTGCTGGCATATTGAGTGCAGCACTTTTACAGTATCATCTTTCAGGATTTGAAATAGCTCAACTGGAATTCCATCACCTCCACAAGCTTTGTTTGTAGTGATGCTTTCTAAGACCCACTTGCCTTCACATTCCAGAATGTCTGGCTCTAGGTGAGGGATCACACTATGCCAAAGCCTTTGACTGTGTGGATCATAATAAACTGTGGAAAATTCTGAAAGAGATGGGAATGAATACCAGACCACCTGACCTGCAGAAACCTATATGCAGGTCAGGAAGCAACAGTTAGAACTAGACATGGAACAACAGGCTGGTTCCAAATAGGAAAAGGAGTACATCAAGGCTGTATATTGTCACCCTGCTTATTTAACTTCTATGCAGAGTACATCATGAGAAACGGTGGACTGGAAGAAGCACAAGCTGGAATCAAGATTGCTGGGAGAAATATCAATAACCTCAGATATGCAGATGACTCCACCCTTATGGCAGAAAGTGAAGAGGAACTAAAAAGCCTCTTGATGAAAGTGAAAGAGGAGAGTGAAAAAGTTGGCTTAAAGCCCAGCATTCAGAAAATGAAGATCATGGCATCTGGCCCCATCACTTCATGGGAAATAGATGGGGAAACAGTGGAAACGGTGTCCGACTTTATTTTTTTTTGGGGGGGGGCTTCAAAATCACTGCAGATGGTGATTGCAGCCTTGCAGCCATTATATTAAAAGATGGTTACTCCTTGGAAGAAAAGTTATGACCAACTAGATAGCATATTCAAAAGCAGAGACATTACTTTACCAACAAAGGTCCGTCTAGTCAAGGCTATGGTTTTCCAGTAGTCATGTATGGATGTGAGAGTTGGACTTTGAAGAAAGCTGAGCACTGAAGAATTGATGCTTTTGAGCTGTGGTTTTGGAGAAGACTCTTGAGAGTCCCTTGGACTGCAAGGAGATACAACCAGTCCATTCTGAAGGAGATCAGCCCTGGGATTTCTTTAGAGGGAATGATGCTAAAGCTGAAACTCCAGTACTTTGGCCACCTCATGCGAAGAGCTGACTTATTGGAAAAGACTCTGATGCTGGGAGGGATTGGGGGCAGGAGGAGAAGGGGACGACTGAGGATGAGATGGCTGGATGGCATCACGCACTCAATGGACGTGAGTTTGAGTGAACTCCGGGAGTTGGTGATGGACAGGGAGGCCTGGCGTGCTGCAATTCATGGGGTCACAAAGAGTCAGACACGACTGCGCGACTGAACTGAACTGAACTGATGGTGATGTTGAGCATCTTTTCATGCGTTTGTTAGCCATCTGTAACAAATTCATAGTTACTTTAAATGAATTCATTTAAGTTCCTCTTCACTCATTTATTCATTCCATATGCATACACAGAAAGGAAAGGAAAGAAAGTGTGAGTAGTTTAGTACCCTTTATGACCCCATGGACTATAGCCCAACAGGCTTCTCTGTCCATGGATTTCTCCAGGCAAAAATACTGGAGTGGGCTGCCATTCCCTTCTCCAGGGGATTCTCCCAACCCAGGGTTTGAACCCAGATCTCCTGCATTGCAAGCAGATTCTTTACATCTGAGCCAAGGGTCATGTTGCATCTGAGTTAGGCCTCTCTCTAACTGACTCCCGTTCAGTTTTTAAGCTCAGATCGATGGAGGGACATTTGAATTCAGAGAATCAAGAAAGAAGCTGAATCTCTCTACTGTGGAGTATCTCGAAGGCAATTTGACTTTTAACATGGAAAGAGTTCACCACCACTAGTGTCCCTCTTCGGAAAGGCAATGGCACCCACTCCAGTATTCTTGCCTGGAAAATCCCATGGACGAAGGAGCCTGGTAGGCTGCAGTCCATGGAGTCGCGAAGAGTGGAACACGACTGAGCAACTTCACTTTCACTTTTCACTTTCATGCATTGGAGAAGGAAATGACAACCCATTCCAGTGTTCTTGCCTGGGGAGTCCCAGGGACAGGGGAGCCTAGTGGGCTACCATCTATGGGGTTGCACAGAGTCGGACATGACTGAAGCAACTTATCAGCCGCAGCCTCACTCTTGAAGCCGATCAGAGGCATTTCTGGGTGATGCGTGATCAGCAAACTTTTGAGAACTATGCTGTCTTAATTCATATCTGACACATTTATTTATTAGAAAGTTCTATTAGAATTGTTCTAAAAGATAGAATACAAATAGAAGGCTCTTACAAAGCCAGCAAAGGAAACAGAGATAAATGGTACAGACTTGAGTATAGAGAAGTGATACTCAATGCATTTGGATGTCATGAAAAATCAGACAAAATGATAAAAAGAAAAATCAGAACATTTGGCTATATCCACATGCTTTACTTTAAAATATTTTTAAAAAATGAATTAATAGTATTTAAAAGTATTTACATGTTGATTGTATATATTGCATCTCTCAGTGCAAGACCCTCCTGGTATTCTATTTGACTTTCAACAGCTTTGAATACAGAAATGATCAGGAATTAGCAAATTTGACAATTAGCTAAATAAGAATGTCAGTTTTTACTCAGCTTACAACATATTGAGTAACACGTTCTTATTTGTATTAAAAATGTGTCATATTTATTGTATTTATTCCCACATGTTCCTTTCACTCACGAGTTTGAGAAAAAAATTGAAAATAAATTTTTTTTCCAAAAACACTCTTTTTTGTTTAAAAAGCAGTGAATGAAACTGTTTTGATTATTGTAAAGCAAGTAGTTTTAGGGCATATGGATCTACTGATACCTAGAAAATGTTATTTGACTGAGATCAAGGAAAGATGAGACAATGAATTCTGGAAGTCAACTTACTGAGAAGAGGATGTGATCATGTTAAGGACTAATGAGGTACCTGGAGATGTGAAGGGTTATCCATCATCTAATTTTTCCACTTTAGAAGTGAGTTAAACAAATATATTGTTCTGGGGGTGATGGCAGTATAGTGGAACTGATGTTTATTTAGCATCTATCATTTGCCAGGTATTTTACATATATTATTTTATTTGATCCTCAAAACAAGTCTTTAGGGTGGATATTACAACCTTGTTTTATATGTAAGTAAACAAACTCTAAAGACAGTAAATAGCCTTCTAATTGAGCACAGCTAAGTAAGGGGAGGAACAGGGTTTCAAACCAGATTTTTATTACTACAGTGTTATTATCTTTATAAAATGCTGCCATTTAAAATACAAATAGATAATATTGGAGTTAGAGGTATCTATGAGCACTGTATAAATATGTTGTAAGTTTTCAGGTTTTATTGAAATACTAGGATTCTGGAATATTAAATTTTCACTTTCAAACCTTCAAGTTGGAGACTTTTGATAATGATGGAAAAGCTTTGAGGAATGCACAGAACTCATGTGATGTCTCCTAGTTGAACTTCAGGGGAGGTGGTCTGTGTGAACAGGAAGATAGGTTGATTTTCAGGTTAAGATGGGATGAGCTAAAGGCTAATGGTTTAATAAACTAGAGGAGCATTTTCATAAGTAGATGAGAAGGAAAGCAATTGGAAATTTGCTTGAAGTAAAAGTAAAAAATAGAGGGTTGAGGAGGTGTAGATAAATTAATCCAGAGATCTAGAGACCTAGACCCAGACCAGAGGCTGGGTCAACATTAGGCAGAGGCAGGGGAAAGGAAGAAATAATTATAATCAATGCAACATGAACATCTACATTTCACCTGCCTTGTAAGGCTAACCACCATCTTCCTGAGGTTTCTGTCAATGCCCAGTACACTGCCCAAGAAGAGGGAAGTACAAGGAGTCCCAAGGGCAAATGCAGCAGCATGCTCAATTGTGGAGCAGCAACCCATGCCTTCTCGAGGGAGGCGCAGCATTTTCTGGTCCATGATGATCACCCACATATGAAAACCAGGGAGCTGAGAATCATCAGACACCCCAGAGCTCCCTCTCCCAACTCCTCCAAAGTATCTTTTTCAGACAGAAAGAGGATGATAGAATGACTGAGACACAGAAGGCTTTTGTTTTTCTTTACCTACTCTACCTCCATGCCTGGAAAATATAGTCTGTATTCTGAATCTTAAGGTGGTACCAGAGTTTGACATCCTTCTCCCCAGAAGAAGGATTAGTATGACCATCATTGCTGTCTTTCAAGTATCCTGAGAGATGGGAAAATTTGATGGACATTATCGACCTTCCAAATTTTTATGAATCCAGTTTTACCTGTGGCTGTGGAGAATGACTCTAAAGGAATTCTCTGCTTCTCTCTGCAGTCTTGCTGCACATGCACAAGCTCAAGAATTTACCCAGAACTTGGAGAAAATATAAATTCTATGATATTCTCTCCACACATTAGATTTGACCAAAAAGTGAGTTGTCAGAAAATGCCAAGTAGTCAGAGGTTGGTGCTATATTGTTCAGAATTTGGAGAGTAAAGATTTTCCCCCAAGCTTAAAGTCAGGACTCCAAGGAGAATGAAAATGCAAATTACAGACTCCTAGCCCAGTGCTATCTGTCTAATAAAAAATGCATTCATTATTGATTTACCTTAAGGGGATATAAAGTACAATATGCAATAAGTCTCCTTTGCCATTCTAGACATGAACAATTTAAAATGGCAATCTTGGGGAAAGCTTTAAAAATTAAAATGCCAAAGTGAAAAAGGTTTCCCGACCACTCCATGTTTTCACCATATGTTGAACTAAGTAGCCAGATGTTTTAGGAAGACTCTAAATGTGTCAGAAATATAGATGAGACTAATCCAATGTTGTTTAAATAATGGCATCAAATGAATTTTGTTCCAAAGTGTATTCCAGTGTTCAAGGAGAAGAAATTGTCTTCTTTCTTTAAGAATGGTCCAAGCCAGAGCTGGAAGGAAAGGGCTGCTGCAATCTCAGCCCCAGAGACTGCATTTTCCACCAAACTGTGAGCAAGCTTCCAGTTGCTAACCATGTCTTCCTGGGATCCTGGACAGTTGACATCTACCAGAAGTGTCACAGCCTGAGATCAGCTCCCCAGAGGAGATACATGGCATAACCGGGACAGTGAACTCTCCAAGTACCCAGTTGCCTGTGCTGCTCGGGCCTGGGAAGGGCATAAAATGCACAGCCCATCTGGGTCTGTGCCCCTGCAGAGCACCCAAGAACTTGAGTGGCTTAGACCTGGGAAGTGCATGAAGCACAGGGACCACTTGGGACAGTGCTCTTGCAGAGCACCCTGGAGCCTGAGCAATGTGGACCCAGGAAGTACATGCCACCTTGGTCTGTGGCAAACCAAGTGTGATCCATCCACTGTGAGCACTCCCTACATATGCCAGCAGTAATTGTTTCCAATGTCCCTCCCTCCTCACAACACAACTGAACAAGTGAGCCTAAATAAGTGGCCACCTTCATCCCCTTGTATCAGGGTGGAAACTAGACATTGAAGGGCCTTGCAAACAGAGGAAGCCAAAATAAACAAAGAAGGGAGAACTGCTCTGGAAGTGACAGGTAAAACAGACTAAAACTCTCAGTTAATACTGAGACTGTGCTTTTAAGGGGCATTATAGACCATGAGAACAAGTACACGCCAGAACAAGGGACCATCTGACACTGAACTGACCCTGCACTGTCCACAACAGAAATTCTTAGATGTAGTTTTACTATTATCACTTTTTAATTTCTTAATTTAAAAAAATTTTAATATTTATTACTCCTTTAACTTTTATTTTTATACCCTATTACCCTTTAAAAAAACCTATTTTTAGACAAATTCCATATATATATTCATTAAAAATTTTGTGATTGATTTTGTTTTGTATTTTTCATATTGTATTTTTGAGATACTAACCTCTAGTCTAGACTTTTAATCTTTGCCTTTTGATATTTGTTATCAATTTTTTACCTTTAAGGATCTAATCTTCAGTACCATTTTCACTTAGGGATATGACTCCTGGCTTGATTTCTCTCTCCCCTTTTGACTCTTCCTTTTCTCCTCTAGGTCACTTCTATGTCTTTCCTCCCTGTTCTCTTCTCTACGTAACTCTGAATCTCTCTGGATGCTCCAGGCTGTGGAGAGCACTTAGGGATTTGATTACTGCCTTGATTGCTGTCTCCCCTTTTGACTCTCCCTTTCTCCTCCTGGTTGCCTCTATCTCCCATCTCCCTCTTCTCTTCTCTATAAAACTCTGTGAATCTCTCTGGATGTCTGGCTGTGGAGAATTGTCTCACCATTAACATAGGGGTTTTATCTTCTATGCTGTAGGGATGGAGAAGTCTTGAAGTTACTGTAAGAGAAGAACCAAAAACCAAAGGCAGAAGGCTTAACTCCAAAACTTTAGAATATCAGAGAATTCCTGACTGCAGGGAACATTAATAGAAAAAAGCTCACCCAGAAGGCTCCTTACCTACCCTGAAACCAAGCTCCACCCAAGAGTCAACAAATTCCAGTGGAAGACACACCACACTAATTCTCCAGCCAAACAGGAACACAACCTTGAACATTATAAGATGGGCTGCCCAAAGTCATGCCAAACCCATAGACACCCCAAAATTCACTACTGGACATTTCATTGCACTCCAGAGGGAAGAGATTTGGCTCTATGCACCAAAACAGAGACAAAACTCCCCCAACCAGGAAACATTGATAGGCCACTGGTGCAACCCCACTCACAAGGATCAAACTCCACAATTAAGAGGAAACACAAACTTCCAGCCTGGGAAATGGCACCCCGAACATAGCAATCTAAGAAAAATGAAAAGACAGAGAAATATTCAGCAGGTGAAGGAACATGATAAAACCCCACCAAACCAAACAAAAGAGGAGGTGATCGGGAGTCTACATGAAAAAGAACTCAGAACAATGAGAGTAAGTTCAGTTCAGTTCAGTTCAGTCGCGCAGTCATGTCCGACTCTTTGCGACCCCATGAATCGCAGCACGCCAGGCCTCCCTGTCCATCACCAACTCCTGTACACTCGTGGCTGATTCATGTCGATGTGTAGCAAAACGAATACAGTATTGTAAAGCAAAACAAACTAAAAATAAAAAATAAATAAATAAATAAATAAATAAATGAAAAATAAAATAAAGGAAGAGAGAAACACAGAGGTGATTGAGAAGTGATGATGAAGGGAGAAGTTATGATGAAGTGAGATGCAGTTATACAGAAATCAAGAAAAAATCTATGTTTCAAAAAGTCTGACTTCCCTGATAGCTCATAGCTTGCTGTGAGATCAAGGAAAATGAAGACTGGAAAAGTCCATCCTCAAAGAAGTAATTACTGCTATAGATGAAATCAGCTTCAAATAGAAATATGTTGAGAATTAAGCTGGAGATGAAAAACAGAGTTCTTTAGCTGCTGAGTAGAGGAAGAGATATTTTTAGGGAGAAGTTATGATGAAGTGAGATGCAGTTATACAGAAATCAAGAAAAAATCTATGTTTCAAAAAGTCTGACTTCCCTGATAGCTCATAGCTTGCTGTGAGATCAAGGAAAATGAAGACTGGAAAAGTCCATCCTCAAAGAAGTAATTACTGCTATAGATGAAATCAGCTTCAAATAGAAATATGTTGAGAATTAAGCTGGAGATGAAAAACAGAGTTCTTTAGCTGCTGAGTAGAGGAAGAGATATTTTTTCTCAGACAAGATACTGGAACTGATAGATAAATCTAGGCAAGATGTAAGAAGTGGATATTCTTCACTTTGTTGTATAGCAGAAACTAACACAACATTGTAAAACAGCTATACTCCAATATTTTTTTTTAAGATACTGTTTTGAATAAGGACTCTTAGTGTTGTCTTAGAAAGTATCAGTTCTCCATGGATCTCTTGCATTTCTGCATATCTTAACAGCAGAGGCACTGACTTCCATGTGTTGCAGAATTTGTACAGTAAACAGTCTTGGATAGTAAATAAGTCTATCTATAGCAAGTGGTGAGCATGCTTACTGACCCTTATAAGATAAATATTTAAGTTCCCTCAATTTGGGGTTTCTCTCCTATAATACAACACACTGCCTCTGCAGGTGTCACCTGACCCTCTTCATACTTCTTTGTGGAAATTGGGTCTCAGGGAACATGCACAAAGTATGATGAGACTCTGGCTACTTTAATACTGTGAGTAATAAAGTCCTTTTCCTCTGGCCAAGGAAGTCTTTTGTCCTCTGACAGTTTGACTATTTGCACTTCTGTCCTGGTTCTGTTCAGACCTTTGACTTTCCAGGATTTAGGCCACCTAAAAAGTCAGAGTAAAATTGTTACTGTAAAGAGAAAGAGCTTACTGCTTTACATTGTATTCTCCCAAATATATACTGCCAACTCCAATGGAAGCTATAGACCAGTAGCATAAATCAGAGAAATGAGACTGCATCCTGCACACCACTGACAAGCTTGCAAGACAATATTTCTTAGTTCCTCATTTCAGCACATCACTTATAGTGCATATTTCCTGGTTATGTTCACTTTGCATACATATACACAGCAATAACTGCATGCTGTCATTTTAATGACAAGTTACTTATATGACACAGAGGTATGATTCTGGTAAAACACCACAGGGAAAATAATTTCTGAATGATGGAGGCTCTTTGAAAATGCATTACAATTATTCAAAGGATGCTATGTAATCTAAAAATGGTTATTCTCTTTTAAAAAGTAAAGATTTAAAAAAAATAAACTTTTTCTAAAGGATCCAATAGAATCCAACTATGTCTTGAGTAAAATTCTACATTGATCAGGATAATTAAGACTGACTTGAACTGAAGACTTTATGCTAGCTTAGAGCTCACTAGTTAAAGTCTTCTATGAGTAAAATCAACATAATTATGTACAATAAAAAATAAATTAATTAAAAAAAACTTTCAATGCTTTTAAATAGGTTGAGTGAGTGAGTGTGATGCAAAAATCCTTAACAAAATTCCAGCAAACAGAGTCCAACAATATATTAAAAAAGATCATACATTATGACTAAGTGGGCTTTAACCCAGGGATGCAAGGATTTTCAATATTTGCAAATCAGTGTGATACACCATATCTAAAAATTGAAAGATAAAAGCCATATGATTATCTCAATAGATGCAGAGAAATCCTTTGACAAAATTCAATACCCATTTGTGATTTAAAAAAAAAACACCAAAAAACTCTCTAGAAAGCAGGCATAGAAGGAATATATCTCAACAAAATAAAAACCATATATGAGAAACTCACAGCAAACATTATCCTCAATGGTGAAAAACTGAAAACATTTCCTCTAAAATCAGGAACAAGACAAGGGTGCCCACTCTCACCATTACTATTCAACACAGTTTTGGAAGTTCTAGCCACAGCAATTGGAGAAGAAAAAGAAATAAAAGGAATCCAGATTCAGTTCAGTTCAGTTGCTCTTTACGACCCCATGAATTGCATCACGCCAGGCCTCCCTATCCATCACCAACTCCCAGAGTTTTTCCCAGACTCACGTCCATCGAGTCAGTGATGCCATCCAGCCATCTCATCCTCTGTCATCCCCTTCTCCTGCTGCCCCCAATCCCTCTCAGCATCAGTCTTTTCCAATGAGTCAACTCTTCACATGAGATGGCCAAAGTACTGGAGTTTCAGCTTTAGCATCATTCCTTCCAAAGAAATCCCAGGGCTGATCTCCTTCAGAATGGACTGGTTGGATCTCCTTGCAGTCCAAGGGACTCTCAAGAGTCTTCTCCAACACCACAGTTCAAAAGCATCAATTCTTCGGTGTTCAGCCTTCTTCACAGTCCAACTCTCACATCCATACATGACCACAGGAAAAACCATAGCCTTGACTAGATGGACCTTAGTCAGAATCCAGATAGGGAAAGAAAAAAAAAAAAACACAAAACTGTCATTGTTTGCATGTAACTCTCATTGTTACATGATCTTCTACATAGAAAACCTGAAAGACCCTACCAGAAAATTACTAGAACCTATCAATGATATAGCCAAGTTGCAGAATATAAAATTAATACACAGAAATCCCTTGCATTTCTATACACTAACAATGAGAAAACAGAAAAAGAAATTAAGGTAACAATGTATTCACCATTGAAATGCAAAGAATAAAATATTTTGGGATATATTTGCCTAAAAAAAAAAACAAAATACCTATATATAGAAAACTATAAAATACTGTGAAAGAAATCAAAGATGACACAAATAGATGGAGAAATACACCATGTTCGTGGATTTCAGTTCAGTTCAGTCACTCAGCTGTGTCCTACTGTTTGTGACCCCATGGATTGCAGCATGCCAGTCTTCTCTGTACATCACCAATTCCTGGAGCTTGCTCAAACTCATGCCCATTGAGTCAGTGATGCCATCCAACCATCTCATCCTCTGCTGCCCTCTTCTCCTTCTGCCTCCAATCTTTCCCAATATCAGGGTCTTTTCCAAAGAGTCAGTTATTTGCAGTGAGTGGCCAAAGTATTGGAGTATCAGCTTCAGTGTAAGTCCTTCAAATGAATATTGAGGACTGATTTTCTTTAAGATTGACAGGTCTGATCTCCTTGAAGTCCAAGGGACTTTCAAGAGTCTTCTCCAACACCACAGTTCAAAAGTATCAATTCTTTGTGGATTGGAAGAATCAATATAGTGAAAATGATTATACTGTCCAAAGCAATCTATAGATTCAATGCAATCCTTATCAAGCTACCAATGACATTTTCCACAAAACTAGAATACATAATTTCACAATTTGTATGGAAACACAAAAAAACTCAAAGAGCCAAAGCAATCTTGAGAAAGAAAAATGGAACTGTAGGAATCAACCTGCCTGACTTCAGGCTATACTACAAAGCTACAGTCATGAAGATAGTATGGTACTGGCACAAAGACAAAAATATAGATCAATGAAACAAAATAGAAAGACCAGAGATAAATCCATGCACCTTTGGACACCTTATCTTTGACAAAGGAGGCAAGAATATACAATGGAGAAAAGACAATCTCTTTAATAAGTGGTGCTGGGAAAACTGGTCACCATCTGTAAAAGAATGAAACTAGAATAGTTTCTAACACCATACACAAAAATAAACTGAAAATATATTAAAGATCTAAATGTAAGACCAGAAACTATAAAACTCTTCAAGAAAAACATAAGCAGAATACTCTCTGACATAAACCACAGCAAGATCCTCTATAACCTGCCTCTGAGATAATGAAAATAAAAACAAAAACAAACAAATGGAATCTAATTAAACTTAAAAGTTTTTGCACAATGAAGGAAACTATAAGCAAAGTGAAAAGACATCCTTCACAATGGGATAAAATAATAACAAACAAAACAACTGACAAAGAATTAATCTCTGAAATATACAAGCAGCTTATGCAGCTCAATACCAGAAAAATAAATGACCCCAAAAGTGAACCAAAGAACTAGACAAACATTTCTCCAAATAAGACATACAGATGGCTAATAAACACATGAAAAGATGTTCAACATCACTCATTATTTAGAGAAATGCAAATCAAAACTGCCATGAGGTACCATTTCATGCTAGTCAGAATGGCAGCCATCAAAAAGTCTACAAACAATAAATGCTGGAGAAGGTGTGGAGAAAAAGGAACCATCTTACACTGTTGGTGGGAAAGCAAACTAGTACAGCCACTATGGAGAATAGTATGGAAATTCCTTTAAAAACTGGAAATAGAACTGCTATAGGGCCCAGCAATCCCACTGCAGGGCATACACACCAAGGAAACCAGAACTGAAACGGACACACGTACCCTAATGGTCATTGCATCACTGTTTACAATAGCTAGGACATGGAAGCAACCTAGATGTCCACTGACAGATGAATGGATAAGGAAGTTGTGATACATGTACATAATGGAATATTACTCAGCTATAGAAAGGAACACTTTTGAGTCAGTTCTAACGAGTTGGATGAAAATGGAGCCTATTATACAGAGTGAAGTAAGTCAGAAAGAGAAACACCAATATAGTATTAATGTATGTACACGGAATTTAGAAAAATGGTAATGACAACCTGATATGCAAGACAGTAAAAGTGACACAGATGTAAAGAACAGACTTTTGGACTCTGTGAGAGAAAATGAAGGTGGAGTGATTTGAGAGGACAGCATTGAAGCATGCATATCACCACATGTAAAATCGATGACCAGTGCAAGTTTGATGCATGAAATAGGACACTCAAAACTGGTAGTCTGGGACAACCAGAGGGATGGTGTGGGGAGGGAGGTGGGAGAGGTTTCAGGACGGGGGTACACATGTTCACCTGTGGCTCATTCATGTCAGTGTATTGCAAAAACCACCACATATTTTAATTGGCCTCCAATTATAATAAATAAGAAGAACTTATAAATATAATATAATCCAATTATAATATAATATAAACATATAAAATTATAATAAACATAATATAATCCAATTATAATAAATAAGAACTAAAGAGCCTCTTGATGAAAGTGAAAGAGGAGAGTGAAAATTTTGGCTTAAAGCTCAACATTCCGAAAACTAAGGTCACGGCATCTGGTCCCATCACTTCATGGCAGATGGATGGGGAAACAGTGGAAACAGTGTCAGACTTTATTTTGGGGGGCTCCAAAATCACTGCAGATGGTGACTGTAGCCATGAAATTAAAAGGAGCTTACTCCTTGGAAGGAAATTATGACCAACCTAGACATCATATTGGGTAACTCCGGTGGCTCAGAGGTTAAAGCGTCTGCCTCCAATGCGGGAGACCCGGGTTCGATCCCTGGGTCGGGAAGATCCCCTGGAGAAGGAAATGGCAATCCAATCCAGTATTCTTGCTTGGAGAATCTCATGGACTGAGGAGCCTGGTGGGCTGCAGTCCATGGGGTCACAAAGAGTCGGACACGACTGAGTGACTTTACTTACTTACTTACTTAGACATCATATTAAAAATCAGAGACATTACTTTGTCAACAAATGTCCGTCTAGTCAAGGCTATGGTTTTTCCAGTGGTCATGTATGGATGTGAGAGTTGGACTGTGAAGAAAGCTGAGCACCGAAGAATTGATGCTTTTGAACTGAGGTGTTGGAGAAGACTCTTGGGAGTCCCTTGGACTGCAAGAAGATCCAACCAGTTCATCCTAAAAGAGATCAGTCCTAGATGTTCATTGGAAGGACTGATGCTGAGGCTGAAACTCCAGTACTTTGGCCACCTCATGCAAAGAGTTGACTCATTTGAAAAGACCCTGATGCTGGGAAAGGTGAGGGCAGGAGGAGAAGGGGATGACAGAGGATGAGATGGTTGGATGGCATCACCGACTCAATGGGCATGGGTTTGGGTGGACTCCAGGATTTGGAGATGAACAGGGAGGTCTGGTGTGCTGTGGTTCATGGGATCACAAAGAGTCGGACAAAACTGAGAGATTGAACTGAACTGAATTGAATAATAAGTAAATTAAGTTTTATAAAAAGCTGATTTCAGCTTTCATCACTTTGGGCTTATCCTGAACAGCTGTGTGCAGAAATTTTAGTTAGATTAAAACAGATAAAACAAGTAAGCAAAAAAACCTGTTCTTCAGGGGAATAAAATCTGGACTGGGAGTCTTAAGAAATGTGTAGAAGTTGGTCCATGTAGAAATCTCTTAAGTCCCATGGAAGGCTTCATGGGGACCAGCCTGGGACTTATTACTTGAATACTCTGTGTCTCTACTCCTAAAATACTTCCTCATACTAACATTCAAGAATGTTTTAAAACTGCACTATTTATCCCAGTGCACCCAGGGGGAAATAAGTACTGGTGGATAGGTTTGTAGGCTCCTGACTGAATATTCACTTACTTCTCAACAGACTTCACAAAATGGAATTGGAGTTCACTAAAGTAATTTACTTTGTTTTCAAAGACAGAGGAAACTCCTTTGAAGGAGGCTGTCACACAGATTTTACATTTCGGATATGTCTCCTTTGTTCATGTGTTTGCAAACACAGGAGAGGATGTAGCTCTCCATCTGGAACTTCAAGGATAATACAAGAGACAGCTGAATGTGCAAAGTGAAAATCAATTTTAAAGGCAAAATGTGTAGTTGCAGAGGCAAAAAAACCTTTTTTTGTTTGTTTGTTTTTAATTTCTAATCATTCTTTGGAGGGATTTTCAGTCTCTAAAAATTATATACATGCATTGTAAAACATTCAAGCAATACAAAATATTTGCATCCCCATTTCTCTTTCCTAAATGGCACACCTCTCATCAAAAGGAACCATTGTTAATAATTGGTTATTTCCAGATTTTCAAATTATATACACACACATATCTATACATACTTATATTTAGATATTATCTTTAACTATTTAAAGAATAATAGATATATAAAGTATGCATACCATAATTGTACAGCTTAATGAATTGTCACAAATGCAATATGCCATTATAACAACTCCCCAAGTCAAGAAATAGAACACTATCAACTCCTCAGAGGCCCCCTACATATCAATCTACTTAAAATTTTTGTACATAAATGCAACATAAGATATACATTTTCTGCCATTTACTTTATCCATTTAAGAATGTTTTGATGCCAAGAATTATATACTTGTTACACTACAATATAATATTCTTTAGTACAGGCTTCACATAAGTTATGTAACATTACCCTATTAATAGACATTTAGCTTATTAAAATGACCTTGTATAATATTTTAAGTTCAGAACTTTCAATTCTTTTTTTATCAAAATAAAAGTCATAGTTTTGGACCTTTATTTTACCAAAAATAACTGCCAACAAAAAATTAGAAAAATCAATATGTTGTAAGGGCTTCCCGGGTGGTGCTAGTGGTAAAGAACCTGCCTGCCTGTTTCAGTATTCCCACCAAGACTAATTTCAACTGACCAACTTGACCTCACCAAACACAGTGCTTAGAAAAGAGGCAGATAATTAACTTTTAGGAGCAGTTGCAAAATGGCTCCAATACACTGTATGGGGTCTGCAATAAGATAGTAACTACATGACAGGATAGAAAGTTGTAAAAAGAACCATGAATAAGGGCTACTTTAAAAAAAAAAAAAAAGGAGAATGGAAATTTAAAATAATACCCAAAGGTAAAGAGAAGTGAAGAAACATCTTGGGTATGCTTTAAATAGAACTGAGTGTCCAAGCAGTGCCTTTCTGTTTTAATCATCCACATGATACTTGGTACATGAGTGGTACCAAGTTCCACTCATCAGGGAAAACTTAATATTCTATCAATATAATTATCATACATTATGGTGGAAAGATGTATATGGTAGAATTACACTTCTTATCTGCAACAAT
>SJXQ01012939.1:0-20457 GCA_006408695.1 Aepyceros melampus | reverse complement strand
CTCCAGTACTTTGGCCACCTCATGCGAAGAGTTGACTCATTGGAAAAGACCCTGATGCTGGGAGGGATTGGGGGCAGGAGGAGAAGGGGACGACCGAGGATGAGATAGCTGGATGGCCTCACGGACTCGATGGACGTGAATCTGAGTGAACTCCGGGAGTTGGTGATGGACAGGGAGGCCTGGCGTGCTGCGATTCATGGGGTCGCAAAGAGTCGGACACGACTGCGCGACTGAACTGAACTGAAGCAAAAATGAAAATGAATACAAAAATCTATGCTACTAGACTTCTTTGGCTGTGCAGTGGCTAAGACTCCACGCTTCCATTGCAAAGAGCACAGGTTTAATCCCTGGTCAGGGAACTAAGGTCCCACATGCTATGCAGCCAAAACAAAAAGTTTATGCTATCCCCCAGTGTTCGTAGCAGCCTTAGTTACAATTGCCAAGACACAGAGACAACCTAAGCATCTATCAACACATGAATGACTAAAAGACACACACACACACACACACACACACACACACTGAAATACTACTCAGCCATGAAAAGGAATGAAAATTTGCCATTTGCAGCAACATAGATGGACTTAGTATTATGCTAAATGAAATGTCAAAGACAAATATCATATGATATCACTTATATGTGGAATCTAGAAAACACAACAAACTAGTTAATATAACCAAAAAGAAGTGGAATTACAGAGAACAAAATAGTGGTTACCAGTAGGGAGTGAGGGGAGAAGCAGTATAGGGGTGGAGGAGTGGGAGGTACAAACTGTTGGATATAAGAAAGGCTCAGTGATGTACTGTACAACATGGAGAATATACCATCATTTTGCAATACCTGTAAATGGAGTATAACCTTTCCAGTATATAAATTATATAAAAATAAAAATTTTAATGGAGCCCATAAAATATATCACTCAAAACTAAGAAAGTTTGAAGGGTGGCAGTGTTGCCACTGTTAACTCTGATGAGACAAAAGGCTTCGACTTGGGCTTTCCAGGCAAAATGAGATGTTTGTCACCTTAAGGTTAGAGTTGTGTCTTCCTTGTAGCTCATACGGTAAAGAAACTGCCTGCAAAGCAGGAGATCTGGGTTTGATCCCTGGCTCAGGGAGATCCTCTGGAGAAGGGAATGGCAACCCACTCCAGTATTCTTGCCTGGAGAATCCCAAGGACAGAGGAGCCTGGTGGGCTACAGTCTGTGGGGTCGCAAAGAGTCAGACAAGACTGAATGACACTACACTACTACTGTGTGTGGTGATATAATTATATAACATATATTTAGAATTAAATAATCTAAATGCAACTATATTTCACCCAGTATGTCTATAAATACAATGTAGGAAATATAAGAGTTGAGGACTTAGATATGAACCTCTTAATTCAATAGAAGAAGGTCTCATTAAAAAAAATTCTTCATGCTATCCTGAGCATAATGAAACAGGCAAACCCTCTCTTCTGGTGCAAGCGTGAACGGTAAAACCTTTCAGAAGGGAGAAGCCTTTACAAGTGCAATCATATGTTACTCTAACAATTTCACTTCTAGAAATCTATCCCTTAAAATAGCAGAGAAAAGTGCTAAGATGAATGTCACAAGGATATTTAATAACAAATAATTAGAAGCAATCTAGATGGGCAAAATTAGGGCTAAGAGAATATCATATAGCAATGAAAACCTTTGTCAATATGGGAAGTATTCCTGATATGTTTATTGTTAAGTGAGGAAAGTAGTCTGCTTCATATCTGCACAGCATGCTGTAGGTTTTGTTTTAAATATGTTAATATATATATACATCTGTGGACACATGCAAAGAAAGAGCTGATGCCACACTGTTAGCAATGGCTGTTTCCAGATGGTAGACACAGAGGGAATTTTTCTGTGGTGTTCTGTTTTCCAAATGTCTTATGTTGAATATGCATTACTTCTGTAATCAGAAAGAAGTTATTAAAAGAATATTTAAATGTGGAAGCAAAAAAAGTCACCAGATTTTACAGTATAACAGAGGTTCTAAGTCTAAATAGTAGGGTTTCCATCTTCAACCTGTAGCAACCATCTAGCTCTTCTCTCCCTGAGTGTACCTGTTTTCAGATTAAACGTCTCCTCCCTCTTTTTCCTGTTTTCTTCTTATCTGTGGTAGGTTAGGAACCATATCATTAAGCCTATAAACAACTTAAAATAAGAAACAATTGAGTAAAGGTCTGAAAGTTAAATCAGAGAAAATCACTGATTTATGACTCAAATTTTTACAGCCAATTCTGTAACCTTCATATCCACTCAATTTCATGTAATACCTAAAAAAAAGGCAAAAACTTTAACCTGGTATTCATAGATCTTCATATTTTAGCCAAAGACCTCATTTCTAACCTTTCTCACTTCCACCACACTTCACACACCCTACGTAAGCCTAACTGAACTCCATGTGCTTCCTTCTACATCCATAAATCCAAATACTACCCATTCTTCAAGTCCTGGCTCAAATGCTATCTCCTCCATTAAGCCCTCCTGGATTGCTCTCACTCCCTTCCCATAGGTGAATGACCTCTCCCTTCTTTGAACTCCCAATAACCCTTTATCTTCACCTCCAAAGTAAGACTTAAGCACTGTCTACCAAATGACAGAATGATCTCTGTTCATTTCCAAGGCAGACCATTCAATATCACAGTAATCCAAGTCTGTGCCCCAACCAGTAATGCTGAAGAAGCTGAAGTTGAACACTTCTATGAAGACCTACAATATCTTTTAGAACTAACACCCAAAAAAGATGTCCTTTTAATTATAGAGGACTGGAATGCAAAAGTAGGAAGTCAAGAAACACCTGGAGTAACAGGCAAATTTGGCCTTGGAGTATGGAATGAAGCAGGGAAACAACTAATAGAGTTTTGCCAAGAAAATGCACTGGTCATAGCAAACACCCTCTTCCAACAACACAAGAGAAGACTCTACACATGGACACCACCAGATGGTCAACTCCGAAATCAGATTGATTATATTCTTTGCAGCCAAAGATGGAGAAGCTCTATACAGTCAGCAAAAACAAGACCAGGAGCTGACTGTGGCTTATTACAAATTCAGACTTCAATTGAAAAAAGCAGGGAAAACCACTAGACCACTCAGGTATGACCTAAATTAAATCCCTTATGATTATACAGTGGAAGTGAGAAATAGATGTCAGGGACTAGATCTGATAGATAGAGTGCCTGATGAACTATGGACGGAGATTTGTAACATTATACGGGAGACAGGGATTAAGGGCAGCCCCATGGAAAAGAAATGCAAAAAAAGCAAAATGGCTGTCTGGAGGCCTTACAAATAGCTGTGAAAAGAAGAGAAGTGAAAAGCAAAGGAGAAAATAAAAGATATAAGCATCTGAATGCAGAGTTCCAAAGAATAGCAAGAAAAGATAAGAAAGCCTCCTTCAGCAATCAATGCAAAGAAATAGAGGAAAAACAACAGAATGGGAAAGACTAGAGATCTCTTCAAGAAAATTAGAGATACCAAGGGAACATTTCATGCAAAGTTGGGCTCGATAAAGGACAGAAATGGTATGGCACTAACAGAAGCAGAAGATATTAAGAAGAGGTGGCAAGAATACACAGAAGAACTCTACAAAAAAGATCTTCATGACTAAGATAATCACGATGGTGTGATCACTCACCTAGAGCCAGACATCCTGGAATGTGAAGTCAAGTGGGCCTTAGAAAGCATCACTACGAACAAAGCTAGTGGAGGTGATGGAATTCCAGTTGAGCTATTTCAAATCCTCAAAGATGATGCTGTGAAAGTGCTGCACTTAATATGCCAGCAAATTTGGAAAACTCAGCATGGTCACAGGACTAGAAAAGGTCAGTTTTCATTCTAATCCCAAAGAAAGGCAATGCCAAAGAAGGCTCAAACTACCACACAATTGCACTCATCTCACACACTAGTCAAGTAATGCTCAAAATTCTCCAAGCCAGGCTTCAGCAATACGTGAACCGTGAACTTCCTGATGTTCAAGCTGGTTTTAGAAAAGGCAGAGGAACCAGAAATCAAATTCCCAACAACTGTTGGATCATCGAAAAAGCAAGAGAGTACCAGAAAAACATCTGTTTCTTTCTTTATTGACTCTGCCAAAGCCTTTGACTGTGTAGATCACAATAAACTGTGGAAAATTCTGAAAGAAATGGGAATACCAGACCACCTGACCTGCCTCTTGAGAAATCTGTATGCAGGTCAGGAAGCAACAGTCAGAACTGGACATGGAACAACAGACTGGTTCCAAATAGGAAAAGGAGTATGTCAAGGCTGTATATCGTCACCCTGCTTTTTTAACTTCTATGCAGAGTACATCATGAGAAATGCTGGGCTGGATGAGGCACAAGCTGGAATCAAGATTGCCGGGAGAAATATCAATAACCTCAGATATGCAGATGACACCACCCTTATGGCAGAAAGTGAAGAGGAACTAAAAAGCCTCTTGCTGAAAGTGAGAGAGGAGAGTGAAAAAGTTGGCTTAAAGCTCAACATTCAGAAAACGAAGATCATGGCATCTGGTCCCATCACTTCATGGGAAATAGATGGGGAAACAGTGGAAACAGTGTCAGACTTTATTTTTCTGGGCTCCAAAATCACTGCAGATGGTGACTGCAGCCATGAAATGAAAAGACGCTTACTCCTTGGAAGGAAAGTTATGACCAACCTAGATAGCATATTCAAAAGCAGAGACATTACTTTGCCCACAAAGGTCTGTCTAGTCAAGGCTATGGTTTTTCCAGTGGTCACGTATGGATGTGAGAGTTGGACTGTGAAGAAAGCTGAGCGTCGAAGAATGGATGCTTTTGAACTGTGGTGTTGGAGAAGACTCTTGAGAGTCCCTTGGACTGCAAGGAGATCCAACCAGTCCATTCTGAAGGAGATCAGCCCTGGGTGTTCTTTGGAAGGAATGGTGCTAAAGCTGAAGCTCCAGTACTTTGGCCACCTTATATGAGGAGTTGACTCATTGGAAAAGACTCTGATGCTGGGAGGGATTGGAGGCAGGAAAAGAAGGGGACGACAGAGGATGAGATGGCTGGATGGCATCACTGACTCAATGGACGTGAGTCTGAGTGAACTCCGGGAGTTGGTGATGGACAAGGAGGCCTGACGTGCTGCGATTCATGGGGTCGCAAAGAGTCGGACACGACTGAGAGACTGAACTGAACTGACCTTGTAGTATGACCATGTACCTGTCATCCTCTCTAAGAGGACCACATCTTTTCACTCAGCAAATATTTATGGAGCATCTACTACATGCTCACAACTATTCTGGGCATGGATGTTGCAAGAGTAAACAACCAGAGAATATTCCTTGACCTTATTGAGTTTGTTTTTTTAGTGAGGGGGTTTCTCTTAGTCAGGTCGTGAGTGAAAGTCACTCAGTTGTGTCCAACTCTTTGCGACCCCATGGATTATACAGTCCATGGAATTCTCCAGGCCAGAATACTGGAGTGGGTAGCCTTTCCCTTCTCCAAGGGATCTTCCCAACCCAGGGATCAAACCCAGGTCTCCTCCATTGCAGGCAGATTCTTTACCAGCTGAGCCACAAGGGAAGCCCAAGAATACTGGAGTGGGTAGCCTATCCCTTTTCCGTGGATCTTCCCAACCCAGGAATCGAACTGGGGTCTCCTGCCTTGCAAGCAGATTCTTTACCAACTGAGCTATCAGGGAAGCCCAGGTTGGCCAGGTCAGCCCAGATTGGTCAGGTCAGGTTGCCATAATATTGATAAGATACCATAGACTGGGTGGCTTAACCAATAGAAATTTATTTCTCACAGTTCTGAAGGTTGGGAAGTGCAAGATCGAGGTGCTGATTGATTCATTTCCCCAGTGAGAAGTTTCTTCCTGGCTTGCAGATATCAACTATCTGACTGTGTCCCCACACGGGAGAACAAGAGAGGAGGTGGGGAGAATCAGACTCTTTAGTGTCTATTCTTGTAAGGAGACTAATCCATCACGAGGACCCCACCCTCATGACCTCAGCTAAACCTAATTATTTCCCAAAGTTCTCATCGCCAAATACTATCACATGGGGGTTCGGGCTTCAACATATAAATTTTCACGGATACAATTCAGCCCAAAGCAGGAAGCAAGTAAATTATATAGTATAGGAGAAGGTACTAAGTGCTAGGGGGAAAGGTAAAGAAGGGAAAGAGAATAGGGAATTGGTGGGGGTATTAAATTTTAAATAGAATGAACACTTGAGACAACACCATTCAAGCAAAGACTTTTTTTAAAGATAAGGAAATGAGTTGTGTGGATGACTGCTACTAGGTTGATGATGGAAACCCTACAATTCAGACTTAGAACTTGTGTTACTGTATAATCTGATAACTTTTTTATTCAAGTGCAAGGATCCTGAGGCAAGAGCTTACCTGAAGTAGTCAAGGAGCAGCAAGGAACATACTATACCAGGAGTGAAGGTGAGAGGAAAGATGAGCTGAGAAAGATAACAGGGCCCAGATCCTGTAGGCCAATATAGACTACTATAAGACTCTGGAGTTCACTCTGAGTGAAAAATGGAACCATCACAGGATTTTGAGCAGAGGAGAAACATAACTAACATTTTCAAAGGCTCACTCTGGATGCTAAGTGGAGAGTAGAGTGTAAGTGGAAGGGAGGAAATAGGGAGACCAGGTGGAGGCTATTGCAGTTATTCCAGTGAGAAACAAACAAAGGTAGTTTTGAACCATGTAGTAGAACTGGAAGTAATGTGAAATGGAAAGATTCCAGGTATATTTTGAAAATATAAAATAAATGAATATAGGACATAACGGAAAGAGAAGAACAAGGAATTAAGCTTCTTGGCGTAAGCAACTGAAGTATACTGCAATGGGGGAGATTGTGGAGGAGTAGATTTGAGAAGGAAGATCAGATTTGGATGTGTTAACTTTGAGATGCCTTTCTCTCTTTAAGGTAGAGATTTCAAGAAGGCAGCTGGACAAAGGAACCTGAAGGTCAGAAGAAGTCCAAGATGAGGATACACAATCGAAATTGTCACCAGCTTTTAGATGGCATTTAAAGTCTTGAAATTAAATGAGATCGCCAATGGAATGACAGAGCCCAAGAGAACTCTAAGGTTAAAAGTTCAGGAATATAAAAAAAAGAGTCAGCAAGTGATACTGAAAAGGAGCATTGAAAACCAAGAGAGTGTAACACCCTAGAAGCCAAGTGAAGAAAGCATATGAATGAAGAAAGAGTGAATGCTTCAAGACACTGCTGAGGAGTTGAGTCATATGAGAACTGACCACCGGGTCTAGCAATGTGACTGGCACTGGTGGCCTTGTGGTTTCAGTCAGCACGGGCACAAAAGCCTGACTGAAGGGGTTAGGAAAGAATGAAAAGATGGGGCTGAGGCTGAAGGGAAAATTCAAGTCAAGAGAGGATTTTTAAAGATAGAAAAATGACAATATTATTGCCTGCTGCTGCTGAGAATAATCAAGAAGATAGGGGAAACGGTCAATAAATGAGCTTGCAAAAGGTACAAAGTGAACTAGAGAGAAGGAAGGAAGAAATAAAAGGAGAAAAGGAGAAGGGAGACAGCAAAAGTGAGAGCCAGAGAGAACTAAACTTTTAAAGTTGGTTGTAGAAAAAAGTAATCATGTCCATCAGCTAAGGGGTTAGGAAAGAATGAAAAGATGGGGCTGAGGCTGAAGGGAAAATTCAAGTCAAGAGAGGATTTTTAAAGATAGAAAAATGACAATATTATTGCCTGCTGCTGCTGAGAATAATCAAGAAGATAGGGGAAACGGTCAATAAATGAGCTTGCAAAAGGTACAAAGTGAACTAGAGAGAAGGAAGGAAGAAATAAAAGGAGAAAAGGAGAAGGGAGACAGCAAAAGTGAGAGCCAGAGAGAACTAAACTTTTAAAGTTGGTTGTAGAAAAAAGTAATCATGTCCATCAGCCTCTTGATCTTGCTTGGGGGTGACTGTAGGGCACTTGAACTGGCTTAGGCAAAGGAGATTTAGAGAAATGCTACAAGGATTTATGTTATAATATCAAGAGCATGGAATCTGACTGCAAGCGTACAAGTCCTAACTTCATGACCTTGGGCAAGCTATTGAATCTACTAAAAACAAATATCATATATTAACACATACATGTGGAATCTAGAAAAACAGTATAGATGATCTTACTTGCAAAGCAGAAATAGACATAGAGAACAAACATATGGACACCAAGGGAGGGAAGAGAGGATGGGATGAATTGGGAGACTGAGATGGACATATATACATTATTGATACTATATATAAAATAGATAACTAATGAGAAACTACTATATAGCTCAGGGAACTCTACTTAATGATTTGTGGTGATGTGAATGGGAAGGAAATCTGAAAATGATATGCATAGTTATACCTATAGCTGATTCACTGCTGCACAGCAAAAGCTAACACAACATTGCAAAGCAACTATACTTCAATAAAACGTTTTAAAAATCTGTCCAATCTCCCCATGCCTTAATTTCTTCATCTGTAAAATGGAGATGGTAACATCATCTTCCTCATAGGGTTTTTATAAGGCTCAAATAAATTACTTCTAGTGCTTGGAGCATGATGTACATGTGAGCTATCATCATCACTCTCTCAGGGAATAAAGGCCAGGAATCCCCATGGGCCTTAGAAACAACTGAACTTGAGCCATAGGATTAGCCTTTCATCTGCATGTCCCCTGTCTCTGCTCCTATCTGCAGCATGACTTCATTCTTTCCTCTCACTACTATCACCAGTGACTCCAGAGCATCACATTTTAACAAAGCCAGCTACCCAGAAGAGGGATAACTGAACCACTCTCTGATCTTAAAGACAGAAACTCTGTAGAAAGGACTCAATGGCTAACTTGACTCAAGTGCCCAGACCAGGCAGCATGGGACTAGTGTCATGTAATAAAACGGACACTCCTCAGGGAACCATGAAAATGGATTGGAATCTTGCTTGGTGCCAAAGAGAATTGAAGGTGGCTGGAGAGCTGGTGAAGGGAGAGAAATTGGAGAATATGGAAAAGGAAATTGCTAGTCAGTTAGAACAATAACTGCCATACCCTCCTCTCCCCATATTTCTCCTTAGTGCTACCATCAAAGAAAGGTGAGCACAGGGAACATATGAGGACTCCCCATGGAGATTCTGCTAATAAGCAGAGGGTTCTCTGATAAAAACTGCAACCTGGGTATTAGGAGCAATGAACCTCCCATTATAGGGAGTCTCCAGGAGGCCTGCATGCTAGTCACATCCTTGACAAGTTGCAGCCTGGGTACTGGACCCCCACTCCTATCCTAAGCCACTACATTTCAGCCAGACAATCCACCTGAGGACTGATGGCTATTTCCACCCAACAGAAGCTGATGTGTGTTCTGCACTCCTTTCCTGACCTCCCTAACTGACTAGCACTTTCCTCTTCCATATTCTCCAATTTCTCTCCCTTCACAAGCTCTTAGGCAGTCTCTGTTACTTGCTTAAGTCCCCAAAATTCTAAAATCACAGTCTTGCCAAGATGCAAGATCATTAGAATGCCAATGCATCACAGAATCACAGAGAAAGACCAGCTGGGAGCCATGGAGTCAAGCAGAAGGCTATTAAAGTTTGCCAGGCATAAGGAGATCAGGGCTTGGGATAGAGTTATAGAAACAGGACTGAGAAAAAGAGAAAGATTTGAGAGATAGTCCACAAAAAAAGTAAATGAAAAAGTGGTCTCAGAAGTATAACTTATTTATGCTTTTCAGTATAACTTAGTGTACTAAAAGAAAAGTGCAAGAGAATGTTTCAAAAATGAGAAGGCAATTGCTAATCTAAAGTTCATCAGAGCTGAAAGAAAGGAGAAATACTAGATAATATAGATTTAAACAAAGTTTAACATTGGTTGTTGTGTCATTAGTCTCAAGTAAATAAGATGAAAATATATACTTTGAAAATGACCAAGAATTGCATACCTAACCTCTCACACTTGATAATTTCTTCCATATCTTGTCCCTTTGGTTATGAAAGAATGTTGATAAAGGTAGGGAGAATGAGGGATTGCGCAGTCATTGTAAGAATACATACAAAATACTATTCAGGGGTCTCCAGAGAAGCAGAACCGAGAGGATATATACATATATATAGAGAGAGATTTATTATAAGGAATTAGTTCATGTAACCATGGAGGCTGAGAAGTCCCACAATCTGTGGTCAGCAAGCTGGAGAGCCAAGGGAGCCGGTAGTGTAGTTCCAGTCTGAAAACTAACAGGCTTGAGACCCAGAAAGAGCTAATGTTTCCATTTGAGTCGAAAGACACGAGGCAAAGGCAGTCAGGCAGGATGAATTGTCTCTTACTTGCAGGAGAGTCGCCTTTTTTTCTATTCAAACCTTTAACTGATTAGATGGGCCCCACTCATGCTAGGGAGGGTAATCTGCTTTACTCAGTCTGCTAATTCAAATGTTAATCTCTTTCAGAAACACCCTCACAGACACACCCAGAATTAATGTTTAACCAAATATCTGGTCACTCTGTGGCCCAAAAAAACAGACACATAAATAACCCCCAAAATAAATAATTTAAAAACAAACAACAAAAAAAGACAGAGACAGGGATTCAAGTCCTGCAAGCCACAGCCAAGGATACCACGNACACACCCAGAATTAATGTTTAACCAGATATCTGGGCACTCTGTGGCCCAATAAAATGGACACATAAATGACTCCCAAAATAAATAATTTAAAAACAAACAAACAAACAAAAAAGACAGAGACAGGGATTCAAGTCCTGCAAGCCACAGCCAACGATACCACGCAGCATCCACAGTCACTGGAAACAAGGAATGGATTCTACCTTGGAGCCTCCAAAAGGGATCACCCCTCTTGATACCTCCCTTTCAGCCTTCTGGCTTACAGCCCTGTGACCATAAGTTTATGCCGCTGTAAGCCACTGTTTGTAGTGATTCATAACAGGGCCCCTAGGACACAAATGCACCAAATGATAGAGCTGCTTTCATGCACATGCAAATATATTCAGTAGCTACATGGACATTACTGGAATACTCGAGGTCATTGGGCAATTTTGCCAAATTAACCACAAAAGCCATCATTTGGAGCATCCCGTTGAGGGGCATCAACTCCCTCTTTCCCCCCAAGGTTCTGAGAATAAAGTCCCTGGTTCTTATTGGATTCATACCTAGATTCCTTTTCACCAGATTCTGTGCCCAAGTCTAGCCTTGGAAAATCACCTCACTCTGAAATACTTAGGGAGTTTCTTAATGAGCTTGATTTTCAGCTGTTAAACTTGATGGAACTCACAGAAATGTTAAAAAAAAAATCAACCGTGACAGCCCTGACAGGAGACGGGAACACTATTAGCAGCCCCTATTAGCAGTGAATGAGTGCTGGAACATACCTGATCTCCCCAAGCAGCAAAACCGGTGATTTCACTGAAAACACAACCACAAAGACAGGTTGGGGCAAAGATAAAAGGAGGGGGCTTTATTTTCCTTTGCTCATTACATTGCCCACTTGTCTTAGCACTAAGATCCACTCATTATACAGTCACATCTGGATAAGAACACACAAAGAAAGAGCAAAACAATCTTTAAGCATTATTTGCTCCTCCAGATATCTACAGATAAGAATATTAACTCTAATACTACTCCTGTGATGGTTCTGTCACTATGGCTGCAATCTGTGGGAAATTCTAATTTTGAAATCCCACCTCTGAGGCTTATCATTGAAGAAAAAAAAAAAAAGATTAACCTGCTAATGCCAGTGTTAGAAATTTGGTTTTGAGTCAAAAAAAAAAAAATCCATGAAAATACCATATTTGATTGGAATTGCAACATATCAAAGCTGGAGGGACCCTTAAAGATTATCTCGTCCAAGTCCCTCTTTTGACAAATGAGGAAACGGAGGCACACAGAGGGAAAACGGCCTGACCCTGATCTCAGTGTGAGAGAATCCAGAACTGGAATAATCTCCGTCTCCCACTCACAGCTCAGTACTCTTTCCTTTCACTACATTTGAGTGTATACTAATGAAAAACAAATTAAAGCAGAAGATTGCAAAAAGGTTAGAAAACCGAAAATTGCTCATAAAGGATTGTTATTTTCTCAACTGGTTTTCTACAGTACCAGAAATTCTAGCTCAAGTAATCCAGGCAGCAAAACAAAGTGGATGACAGTCAAATACTAATCACTACTTTGGTTTGAAAGCATTGTATTTACAGCCTTTTTTTTCTTCACAGGGAGAGACTCCACCTATGTAAAAACTGAATTTAATGCCATTGAAAGTTTGCTGTAATGACTGTGGAAAATCACAGGTGATTCGTGGTCCCTCCAGCATACCTGTTAGGCCAGTAAACAACTAAAATACCTCACCAGCAAGGCTGGAACCCAAGGGTCAGTCCTCTGAGATGGACTAGGCAAATTAATCACTGATGACATCAGATAGGAATTTGTATGAACAAGGACAGGGAAAGACAGGGCTAAGGAGACTGATTCTGTGTGCGTGTGTATGGGGCCAAGTGTGTGGAACTAAATACCACTTTTTCACCAGTTCCGCAGGGAGGCGTGGGGCCCCTGAAGTGTGCAATCACTAATAACTCCACTGGGAGCTGAGGGAGCACTGACAGCCTCTTGCGTTGATGATGGAGATGGAAAAAGTGAAGCAGTAGTGCGCTTCCTTGCATACCTTTTCCTTCATGCATTCTTTACATGCACTTTAAGAATAATAATTTTAAAAAGTGGTTTCCCAATTAAGTTTCTCTCCTCACTTTGTTAAAGTTAGGAAACAGCAGCCACTGAATCCAGGAGAAAATCATTTGAAAAAAGCAGTCTTTGTCTTTGTCAGGATAACCCAGGATTAAATTAGGGGGCTTGTTTCTTGCCTTTCCGTGACTCTTACTTTTCAGATTTTCTGAGTGAACTCCGGGAGATGGTGATGGACAGGGAGGCCTGGTGTGCTGCGATTCATGGGGTCACAAAGAATCAGACACGACTGAGCGACTGAACTGATCTGAACTGAAACATGGAGGCTGAGAAATCCCACAATCTGTGATCAGCGAGCTGGAGAGCCAAGGGAGCCGGTAGGGTAGTTCTAGTCTGAAAACTAACAGGCTTGACATCCAGAAAAAGCTAATATTTCCATTTGAGTCGAAAGACAGGAGGAAAAATCCAATGTCCCAGTTCAAAGGCAGTCAGGCAGGATGAATTGTCTCTTACTTGCAGGAGAGTCAGCCTTTTTTTGTATTCAAACCTTTAACTGATTGGATGGGCCCCACTCATGTTAGGGAGGGTAATCTGCTTTACTCAGTCTGCTAATTCAAATGTTAACCTCATTCAGAAACAGACACACCCAGAATTAATGTTTAACCAGATTCAGGCTTGACATCCAGAAAAAGCTAATATTTCCATTTGAGTCGAAAGACAGGAGGAAAAATCCAATGTCCCAGTTCAAAGGCAGTCAGGCAGGATGAATTGTCTCTTACTTGCAGGAGAGTCAGCCTTTTTTTGTATTCAAACCTTTAACTGATTGGATGGGCCCCACTCATGTTAGGGAGGGTAATCTGCTTTACTCAGTCTGCTAATTCAAATGTTAACCTCATTCAGAAACAGACACACCCAGAATTAATGTTTAACCAGATATCTGGGCACTCTGTGGCCCAATAAAATGGACTCATAAATGACCCCCAAAATAAATAATTCAAAAAGAAACAAACAAACAAAAAAAACAGAGACAGGGATTCAAGTCTTGCAAACCACAGCCAAGGATACCAGGCAGCATCCACAGTCACTGGAAACAAGGAATGGATTCTACCTTGGAGCCTCCAAAAGGAATCACCCCTGTTGATACCTCCATTTCAGCCTCTGGCTTACAGCCCCATGACCATAAGTTTATGTCTATGGTGATTCATAACAGGGCCCTTAGGACACAAATGCACGAAGTGATAGAGCTGCTTTCAATTTGCTTGTTGACTTTTGGATCGCAGCCATTCTGACTGGTGTGAAATGGTACCTCACTGTGGTTTTGATTTGCATTTCTCTGATAACGAGTGATGTTGAGCATCTTTTCATGTATTTGCTAGCCATTCGTATGTCTTCTTTGGAGAAATGTCTACTTAGTTCTTTGGCCCATTTTTTGATTGGGTCATTTATTTTTCTGGAGTTCAGCTGCATAAGCTGCTTGTATATCCAAAATAAATAATTCTAAAACAAACAAAAAGAGACAGGGATTCAAGTCCTGCAAGTCACAGCCAAGGATACCATGCAGTATCCACAGTCACTGGAAACAGGGAATGGATTCTACCTTGGAGCCTCCAAAAGGGATCACCCCTGTTGATACCTCCATTTCAGCCTCTGGCTTACAGCCCCATGACCATAAGTTTATGCTTGTGGTGATTCATAACAGGGCCCCTAGGGCACAAATGCACCAAGTGATAGAGCTGCTTTCATGCACAGGCAAATATATTCAGTAGCTACATGGATATTATTGGAATACTCGAGGTCATTGGGCAATTTTGCCAAATTAAACACAAAAGTCATCATTTGGAGCATCCCGTTGAGGGGCATCAACTCCCTCTTTCCCGCGAAAGTTCTGAGAATAAAGTCCCTGGTTCTTATTGGATTCATACCTAGATTCCTTTTCACCAGATTCTGTGCCCAAGTCTAGCCTTGGAAAATCACCTCACTCTGAAATACTTAGGGAGTTTCTTAATGAGCTTGATTTTCAGCTGTTAAACTTGATGGAACTCACAGAAATGTAAAAAAAAAAAAAAAAAATTCAACAGTGACAGCCCTGACAGGAGATGGGAACACTATTAGCAGCCCCTATTAACAGTGAATCAGCGCTGGAACATACCTGATCTCTCCAAGCAGCAAAACCGGTGATTTCACTGAAAACACAACCACAAAGACATGTTGGGGCAAAGATAAAAGTAAAAAAAATCAACCGTGACAGCCTTAACAGGAGATGGGAACACTATTAGCAGCCCCTATTAACAGTGAATGAGCGCTGGAACATACCTGATCTCCCCAAGCAGAAAAACCAGTGATTTCACTGAAAACACAACCACAAAGACAGGTTGGGGCAAAGATAAAATGAGGGGGCTTTATTTACCTTTGCTCATTACATTGACTCTTTTCTTAGCACTAAGATCCACTCATTATACAGTCACTTCTGGATAAGAACACACAAAGAAAGAGCAAAACAATCTTCAAGCATTATTTGCTTCTCCAGATATCTACAGATAAGAATATTAACTCTAACACTACTCCTGTGATGATTCTGTCACTATGGCTGCAATCTGTGGGAAATTACAATTTTGAAATCCCATCTCTGAGGCTTATTATTGAAGAAAAAAAAAAGATTAAAAAAAAAAAAAACCCTGCTAATTCCAGTGTTAGCAATTTGGTTTCGAGTCTTAAAAAATATAAATCCATGAAAATACCATATTTGATTGGAATTGCAACATATCAAAGCTGGAGGGACCCTTAAAAATTATCTCGTCCAAGTCCCTCTTTTGAAAAACGAGGAAATGGAGGCGCACAGAGTGAAAATGGCCTGACCATGATCTCAATGTGAGAGAATCCAAAACTGGAATAATCTCCCTCTCCACTCGCAGCTCAGTATTCTTTCTTTTCACACATTTGAGTGTATACTAATGGAAAACAAATTAAAACACAAGATTGCAAAAAGGTTAGAAAATGGAAAATTGCTCATAAAGGATTGTTATTTTCTCAACTGGTTTTCTACAGTACCAGAAATTCTAGCTGAAGTAATCCGAGCAGCAAAACAAAGTGGATGACAGTCAAATACTAATCACTACTTTCGTTTGAAAGCATTGTATTTACAGCCTTTTTTTTCTTCACAGGGAGAGACTCCACCTATGCAAAAACTGAATTTAATGCCATTGAAAGTTTGGTGTAATGACTGTGGAAAATCACAGGTGATTCATGGTCCCTCCAGCATACCTGTTATGCCAGTAAACAACTAAAATATCTCACCAGCAAGGCTGGAACCCAAGGGTCAGTCCTCTGAGATGGACTAGGCAAATTAATCACTGATGATATCAGATAGGAATTTGTATGAACAAGAAAAGGGAAAGACAGGGCTAAGGAGACTGATTCTGTGTGCGTGTGTATGGGGCCAAGTGTGTGGAACTAAATACTACTTTTTCACCGGTTCCGCAGGGAGGTGTGGGGCCCCTGAAGTGTGTGATTGCTAATAGCTCCACTGGGAGCTGAAGGAGCACTAACAGCCTCTTGCGTTGACGATGCAGACAGAAAAAGTGAAGCAGTAGTGCGCTTCCTTGTATACATTTTCCCTCATCTATTCTCTACATACATTTTGAGCATAATAATTTTAAAAAGTGTTTTCCCAATTAAGTTTCTCTCCTCACTTTGTTAAAGTTGGGAAACAGCAGCCACTGAAACCAGGAGAAAATTATTTGAAGAAAGCCATCTTTGTCTTTGTCAGGATAACCCAGGATTAAATTAGGGGGCTTGTTTCTTGCTTTTCCCTGACTCTTACTTTTCAGATCATTTTTGGCCTGGAATTAGAGAATACTGGCTTCCTATTAGCTTCCGATCTGTGGAGAGAATCAAAAATTTGGGTGGAGTTGCCATAGCAGTCTTTCCATAGAAGTCCTTCCTCTGTCCAGGAGAACAAAGAAAACAGATAAAAAGGCAATTCTGAAAGGAAAAATATGCTTGTAATTTTAAATTGACACTCTAATGAGTGAAAAATGGTAAAATAAGGGAAGGAATCATCTTTGTGCTTTGCATTGTGAGGGCAGAAGGAGAGTTTTCATACTCACACAGCCACTATTCTAGCCAAGGAGACAAGACACACATTCAGTAATAGAGACAATATAAGAAAATACAGAGGAGGTGGTCCTAAGATGGCAGAGGACTAGGATGGGGAGACCACTTTCTCCCCAACAAATTCATCAAAAGAACATTGACACGCTGAGTTAATTCCACAAAACAACTCCTGAATGCCGGCAGAGGACATCAGGCACCCAGAAAAGCAGCCCATTGTCTTTGAAAGAAGGTAGGAAAAAATATAAAAGACAAAAGAGGTAGGGACAGAGCTCCTTCCAGGGAAGGGAGTCTTAAAAAGAGAGAAGTTTCCAAACACCAGGAAACACTCTCACTGCTGAGTCTGTGGTGAGCCTTGGAACCACAGAGGGCAACATAACTGGGAGGAAAAATAAATAAATAAACCCCACAGATTTTGTGCCCAATGGTAACTCCCCCAGGGGAGAAGCAGCACAGATGCCTGCACCCGCCACTAGCAATGGGGGCTGGGCAGGGAGGCATGGGCTGCATTGCTTAGAGTAAGGACCGGGCCTGAAGGCCCCAAAGGCAATCTGAGGGAACTGACTTGGGCTAGGAAACCAGACTGTGGGATAACTGCCACACGAGAAGTCCAAAGACACCGCCAGGGCCACGCACAGAACAAAGGACTGAGCAGTGATAGGAGAAAAGCCCTAACCTAAGACACCATCAGGCCCGTTCACAAAACAAAAGACTGAACAGAGATAGATGGCTGTAGACCATTTCCCTCTAGCGACAGGCAGCCAGAGCTGGAGGGGGCAATCACAGCCCCAGAGAAGCATTATCTACCAAACTGCAAGAAGGTTTCTTTGTTAACTAAGACTTCTTGGGGTTCTGGACAGGCAACATCTGCCTGAGAAGGCATTCTGGTTGTATACCCAGTAAACCGAATGGCAGGGACAGGGTAGGCGATTCGTTGAAGCAACCATGCTTGCCAAACACCTCATCACCTGAGCTGCTTGGACCTGGGAAGGGCACAAAACACAGGCCCAACAGAGTCTGCACCTCTGAGGACTACTCGAGTGCCTGAACCTGAGTAGCTCAGACCTGGGAAGTGCATGCAGCCCAGGCCCAGCCTTGGATGGCCCTCGGCAGAGCAAGCTAGAGCCTGAGCAGTCTGGGCAGGGAGGGCACATGTGCCGTGAGCAGTGTGGCTGAGACACTGCAAGCACATGCCAGTGCTATTTATTTTCAGCATCTCGTCCCTCCCCACAGCGTGACTGAACAAGTCAGCTTAAAAAAGTGTCCACCACCACCCCCTTAGTAGAAGCTAAAACAGAGAGAACCCTCTTACTAGTCACAGGGGCAATAGATTAAAACCCTGTAGTTAGTACTGACTACATAGGAAAGGGCCTATAGATCTTGAGAAATATAAGCCAGACCAAGGAGCTAACCGAAAATGAACTGATCCCACACTGCTCACAACAACACCAAAGTCCTAGATTTTTAGGACTTTGATGTTGTGGGCAGTGTGGGGTCCTCTATTACTCCTTTGTACTTCCCTGGTGGCTCAGGGGTTAAAGCGTCTGCCTCCAATGTGGGAGACCCAGGTTCGATCCCTCGGTCAGGAAGATCCCCTGGAGAAGGAAATGGCAACTCAATCCAGTATTCTTGCTTGGAGAATCTCATGGACTGAGGAGCCTTGTGGGCTGCAGTCCATGGGCTCACAAAGAGTCGGACACGACTAAGTGACTTTACTTACTTACTTATTACTGCTTTAATTTTCATTTTTATAACCTACTATTACTTTGCAAAAAAAAAAAAAAAAGAGATCCTATTTTTTCAAGCAAACTTCATATATATATATTTTTTTTTTAAATAATTTTTGTGACTTTTTTTTTTCTTTCCTTTAATATTGTATTTTTCAAAATCCAACCTCTACTCTAGATTTTTAATCTTTGCTTTTTGGTATTTGTTATCAATTTTGTACCTTTAAGAACCCAATCTTCAGTACCCATTTTTGCTTAGGAGTGAGATTACTGGCTTGACTGCTCTCTCCCGCTTTGGATTCTCCTTTTTCTCCACCAGGTCACCTCTATCTCCTCCCTCACTCTTCTCTTCTTTACCCAACTCCATGAATCACTTTGTGTGTTCCAGAATGTGGAGAACACTTATGGAACTGATTACTGGCTGGATCTGTCTCTCTCTTTTTCATTCCCCCACCCAATTATCCTCCTGGCCACCTCTGTCTCCTTCCACCCTCTTCTTTTCTCTGTATACTTCCATGAACATCTCTGAGCAGTCCAGACTGTGGAGCACACATAAGGAAGTGATTACTGGCTAGCTTGCTCTCTCCTCTTTTTATTCTCCCTTTTCTGTCCCTGATCACCTCTATTTTCTTCGTCCCTCGTCTCTTCTCCATGTAAGTCTGTGTACCTCTCCTCGTATCCCTCACTGTGGAGAAACTTTTCATCATTAACCTAGATGTTTAATCAATGGTGCTGTATAGATCAAGAAGTCTTGAGGCTACTGTAAAAATAAGACTGAAAACCAGAAGCAAGAGGCTTAAGTCCAAAAACAGAACACCAGAGAACTCTTGACTCCAGGGAACATTAATCAACAGGAGCTCATCAAACACCTCCACACCTACATTGAAACCAAACACCACCCAAGGGCCAACAGTTCCAGAGCAAGACATACCACACAAATTCTCCAGCAACACAGCAACACAGCCCTGAGCTTCAATATACAGGCTACCCAAAGTTACTCCAAACCCACTGGCATCTTATAACTCATTACTGGACACTTCACTGCACTCCAGAGAGAAGAAATCTAGCTCCACCCACCAGAACACTGACACAAACTTCCCTAACCAGGAAACCTTGACAAGTCGCCCATACAACACCAGCCACAGTGAGGAAACTCCACAATTAAGAGAACTCCACAAACTGCCAGAATACAGAAAGGCCACCCCAAACACAGCAATATAAGCAGAATGAAGAGACAGGAATACCCAGCAGGTAAAGGAACAGGATAAAGGCCCACCAAACCAAACAAAAGTACTTCCCTGGTGGCTCACATGGTTAAGCGTCTGCTTACAATGTGCGAGACCCAGGTTCAATCCCTGGGTGAGGAAGATCTCCTGGAGAAGGAAATGGCAGCCTACTCCAGTATTCTTGCCTGGAGAATCACATGGATAGAAGAGCCCGGTAGGCTACAGTCCATGGGGTCGCAAAGAGTCAGACACTACTGAGCGACTTCACTTACTAAACCAAACAAAAGAGGAAAAGATAGGGAATCTACCTGATAAAGAATTCAGAATAATGCTAGTGAAAATGATCCACAATCCTGAAATCAAAATAGAATCACAGATAAATAGCCTGGAGAAAAGGACTGAGAAGATGCAAGAAAGGTTTAAGAAGAAACTAGAAGAAATAAAAAAGAGTCAATATATAATGAATAATGCAATAAATGAGATCAAAAACACTCTGGAGGGAAAAAATCGTAGAATAATGTAGGCAGAAGATAGGATTAGTGAAGTAGAAGATAGAATAGTAGAAATAAATGAATCAGAAAGGAAAAAAGAGAAACAAATTAAAAGCAATGAGGACAATTTCAGAGACTTCTGGGACAATGTTAAATGCCCCAACATTCAAATCATAGGAGTCCCAGAAGAAGAAGACAAAAAGAAAGACCATGAGAA
>SJXQ01012938.1:310696-320830 GCA_006408695.1 Aepyceros melampus | reverse complement strand
CGAAGGTTATACGGCCGCGCGCGCGCGCTCCGGAGGCCCGGAGCCGGCCTCCTGCGCTGGCCGCCGGCGCCCGCGCACCCCCGGCGCCACCGAGGAGCGCGGTGGTCGCCGGGGAGAGATGCCTGCGCCCCGGGGCCCCCGGCGCCCCGAGCAGCGGGGTGGTCACCGGAGAGATAGACGCCTGCGCCTCGGGACGGAGCGGGGCGGCGCGCGCTTGCACTCGGGCCTGCCCCGGCTCCTGGGGCAGACCACCAAAATCGTGGCAGAACCCGGGTTTTCGATTTCTCTACTTGGCCACCTTTCAGTTTTTATCCTCTAGAGGCAAGCTCAGGAGAGCCAACCTAGCAAAAAAAAAAAAAAAAAACTAGGAGATTTAGCGGGTTGAGGGGACAGAACTAAATATGGTTTCTGCTCATCACTTGGGGTAGATGCTTGGATGTGTGGCCCGTGCGTGTGTGCTGTGCTCAGCCGTGTGTCCGACTCTTTGCGATCCCCCCATGGACTGTAGCCCGCAAAGCTCCTCTGTCCATGGGATTTTGCAGGCGAGAATACGGGGGTGGCGTTGACATGCCCTCCTCCAGGGGATCTTCCCGACCCAGGGATTGAACCCGGGTATCCCGCATTGCAGGGCGATTCTTTACCGACTGAGCCACTACGGAAGCCCCCTGGATGTCTAGGATACTTGGATATCGGATACTTCGTCCAGGTTCCTGAGTGAGCTTTACATGTCTGGGTCTTTGTTTTTTTTTTTTTTTTTAAACACAACAGTGGTAGATCGGTGAAGAGTTGGGGCAAGCCGTTTTGATAATAGGTGATGTCCTGGGTAAAACTATACAGTCAAATCCTAGAGCTAGCTAGGTGCCAGAGCACCTGGACCGTCTCATCAGACTTTGAATCCGACACGGGGAGTTCTCCCACTTTGCAGCCTGAAGGTCAAATAGTCTTCCTTCTGTTATTTTGGGTTGATCCATTCATAAGTGGTTTTTAGGTTCTTGATGACATTTCTTTGTGACAGAAATGATCCTGAAACTGTGTCTTTACATGCCTGTATGTGAGCATAGGCATACACTGTTGGGGCTCCCCTGTGGCTCAGTGGCAAAGAATCTGCCTGCAGTGCAGGCGATCTGGCTTGATCCCTGGGTTGGGAAGATCCCCTGGAGAAGGGAATGGCTACTCACTCCATTATTCTTGCCTGGAGAATCCCATGGACAAGAGGAGCCTGGTAAGCTACAGTCCTTGGGGTCCCCAAGAGTTGGACCTGGCTGAACAAGTAACGTTTATACTTATATGTGAGCTGCTTGCAATGAATACTTATTGTGTTCTATATTCAGTTACTGTACTTGCTAAAATAATTAATTTTTAGTAATTCAAAAAATATTTACTGTTTCAGTTTGGGCACATGTATAACAGTTTTTACGTAAGCGTGTGTCATCTAGTTTGGCCACTGAAACATTGAAGGAAGTAGAGAGTATTACTCTTAAATATTTAATATTGCAGAAGATAGAAGTAGGGGTACAGATGCATTGTTTTTCAGGAAAAGTACAGGTCTTTACTATGAGGCTAACACAAGGCAAATCTGTAACTATTTTAAGGGTAATTAGCTTGTTACACAAGTTGCAACCATTTAAGAAAAGTAAATGGAAGTTTAGCCACTCTTTTAAAGATGTCATAGATCTCTCTGTACTTTATTTTGCAGTAGCGTTTTCGAAAGCAGTAAGATTGTTTTCATTTTGCTTTGTGTGGAGCATTGCGCAGCTTGGGTTCTCCTTGTTGTAGCAGCATTTGACTTGGAGCAGTTAATGGCCCTCTGAGCCAGTTTTCTTATCTGTAAAATGGGAAGAGTAATGATACCTGTCTCACAGGGTGGTTGGAATGATCAGGTGAGGGGAGATGTCGTTCTGTCAAGATTCAGTCCCGTTTAAAATATTAGCTGGTGCCAATGTGTCAAAGCTTCCGATTCCTCTCCTGGCTTACAGCTTTCTTAGGCTCCTCCCCGACCCTTCCTACCTGCACTTTGCCCGGCTGTCAGGCCATCTTTCCTAAAACAGATTGGATCTTGTCAGTCTCTGGCTCAGAAAGCTTCTAAGCCTGCCTGTTGTGTGGAGACCGGAATCCAGAGCCGGCAGCATCGCGTTTAAGGCCCCCTGCAGTCTGGCCCCAGCCGCTCTGAACCTCACCTGTCGTCCTGGTTCCCTTCTCACACTGCCCCGCGAGAGGGCTCTCGGTTCTCCTTCTCCGCTTCATCCCTTTTGTAATCTTTTTCTCCAGTTGGAATGCCCTGTCTCACTCCCACCCACTCCACTTCTTTAAAAGTCCACATCTGATTTTAGGTCCTCTCTGGAGCCCTTTGGAAACCCTATCAAAGTGAATTATTCATTTCTGCAGTCACAGTCCTCTATTTTTACTTTCATTATTGCCTGTATCACGTGTTGTGCTTGTTAAACTCTGGCTGTGGTGACCATGTCGTTGTTTTATCCCCAACATGAAAATGTCTAAATGTTTGCTGAATAAAGCCAAAGTCTGTAATCCACCTTATGAAGAATATTGTTATTATAAAGTATCTTAATAACAATTATCAGTACCAACCACAGCACTGGGAATCTGGGAATGAGGTTTTAGGATGTTGAAGATACTGAGCATATTTCTTTTCAATTATTTTTGATCTCTCATAAAACACCAAGTGGTATTTTTATACAAAAATAACAACCACTTCTGCCCTGTGTGTTGAAACTTTCAGGGTTCACAAAGCCAGCACTGCTGACTGAAGTCACCCTCTTGGGAGAGAGGATCGGAGCACACGTTGTAAAACATTCCTTACCTTTGAAATATAATTGCATTCCCAGCAGATTACCAGCTTTTTGTTTAAAACGTTTTTGGTGGGTTTACTTTTTGGAGATTTTTATACTCATAAAAAGTAAACTGCTTTTGAGGGTGCCTGTTTAGAGTCCGTCAGGTCCGGATTTGGAAGACTGAGGTTTGTGTCTCGGTTCATCCCTCACCCCTGGGTCACTGTGGGCAAGTTAGCTAAATCTCTCTTGAACTTCTGTTTCTTTATTTTGTGAGAAGCTGTGCTATTTTTGCTTTGCGGTGTCACTTAAAGTGGCTGTTCTTTGTGTACTGTGTGGCCTCGTTTGGATAAAAGGTAAGAAGGATGGCATAACTTCACAGAACATTCGTCCTCCTCGTCCCCCAGGCTAGAAACTTTCTTGGGTCTTCTTTTTCTTGACGAGATTTTTACCAAGTCTGCCTCCGTGTCTTTTCCATCAACCTGTTTGTTTGTTTCCTTCCCCCAGCAGTTCCTCTGTCCCTGCCCTCCCTGGCTCTTGTCTGTCCTTGTGGAGGTTGTTCCTGTAGGTAGGCCTGCTGACCGGCCTCCCTTTCTTGAGTCCTCCTGTGTTCTGTTACCAGAATTATTCAGTATGTAAAACCAGATCATATCACACCTGCCCCCGCCAGCCCCTGCCCCAGGTATATAGCAGAGGCTCAACATTTCCCTCCACGCCATCACACCTGAGGGTTATGACCTGGTTCTGTTGGTAGGCTTACTCCCACAAAGATTTTCACCTCGGAGGCATCACCACCTGGCCAGCTGAGAATTAGTGTTAAAGGGTTAGGAAATCATTGAGACCTATGCCATCTGGCATCATTGTAACTTTTAGCTTCATCTCTCACCACCTGGTATTTCGACACTTAGACCTCTGGCCACTTCCATGGTTATTTGTCTGACTTCTTTACTCTGGAATGGCTTTTCTGCCTTTTTTTTTTCCTTCTTAGCAGAATCCTTAATACCGAAGGCTTGACTTCAGTGCCGCTGCGTCTGTGAAAGAAGCTTCCTCTGACTTTCAGAATCAGCTCCTCGGTATCCGCCCACACGGTGCTTGAGGCTGCCCGCACCCAGCTGTGTTTTCTTTCTGACTTCTTAGTTTATTCGTTCCGTGGATTATAAACTCCTTAAGGAAAGAGAGGAAGTTCTTGGCCATGGCTGACTCTCCCTCTAGTGTGTCATACAGTCTTTCACACACTTCTTACTGGTTTAAATGCTGGGTTGAATGAACTTGAGCAGTCTCCGGTCTCTGAACTAGGCAGAAGGGAGCAGGGTTGGGATGGCTGTATGTGAGAGCTTCATGAGTCCACGTGACACTCAGAGCGGGGGGCCCGGCGCGTAGTCATTGCTCGGGGAGTGGCACGCTTGCCTGTGAATTGCCACAGGTGTAGAGACCGCTAGTGGTTGGGTAGGTGTGTCGATTGAGTGTGCACGTTGGTTACTGTCACAGTGTTCCCAGATTTGTTTCTGGCTCCTGTGTAAAGGAAGAAGAATCATCTGGTCTCCCCACCTTCACTCTTCCATTGGTTTAGGGAATAAGCGAAAAACTGAGTGTTGGGTTGGAGGGAGCTTTTGCACAGAATTACTCTGAAGACCAAGTACGTCTTTCTGTAAGTGAGCTTAAGAAAGTGGAAAAGGGACTGCCATGTTTTGTCCTCTGTTGTTTTGTAGTGAAGCACGTGTTTTGTAATCTGGCAGTAGACTCTGACATCTATGTCTCTGCTTTCCTTTCCGGCTGCGCGGGGTCTGGTTGCCGCGCGTGGAGGCCACTCCAGTCACATGCCCAGGGCATCGCCGCGGGAGCTCCTCCTGCTGCAGAGCGTGGGCACGAGGACTGCGGCTTTGGCCTGTGTTTATCTGCCCCTCAGCGTGTGGATTCTTCGCAGAACAGGGGTTGAACCCACGTCCCCTGCACTGACGGGCAGCTTCTTAACCACTGAGCCAGAGGGCCGCCCTCCTCATGCAGTACCTGTCCGTCATCACAGCTGTTTCTGACATCATCTCCGAAGCTCCTTCCTGTCCCCTGGCTTTCTCCGTAGCTCTCTGTCTCTTCCTGTGTCTGCTCAGCAGTCTTGCTCCCAGGCTGGAGAGGGAGAAGCTTGGTGCTGAAAGCCAGCTGTAACGCTGAAACTTTTAATTAAACATGTAGTTACTATTTTCAAGATTATATGCGTTACTGCTTGACAGGTTGTATCCACCGTGGTATCTTTGATTCTGTAATATGAAATTCCCTAAACTTGCAGCAGTATAAGAGTGTGTGTCGATTGCTACTTTACTTACGTTGACTTACTTATGATTATGAACTTTAAAAAAAAAATCACTGGAAATCTATATATTCCTAATCAGTCTCTCTCAAAACCCACCCAGAGAATTGAGGGTGATAGGCCTATCCCAGGGGATGAGCCTAGTATGAGTTAGAACTAAAAGCAGTAGGACAGTTTAGAAGATGCAAGATTGCAGGCATGTTGCTTTGTGTCTGTGTTCGTCAACGGAGTGATGAGAGAATGTGCGTCCTGTGAGTGCGGGCTGGGTGTGTGCGTGTGCATGTCTGCATGTGGTTGTGTGACAGGAAGCAAGGCCAGGCACCGTGTGCGTGTGGTCTCTGTAGTGCGGCATGGGGAGTGGTCACTCGGCGCCTAGTGAACCCCCGAGCCAGTCACGTGGGGAGGCGGCAGCGGGCCTCGGCACGTCTTCGGATTTCTTTTTCGGTGATAACGGTTGTTCACCTCAGTAACGGGGAGAGGTGGAAAGTGGGCAGGGATTTGCTTTCCCTTCCAGCCAGGAGTCTGTTTCTAGCCCAGTTACATTTCCCAAAGTACCTGTGGTATCTTAATAGCCAGGACACAGAACTGTTGCAAAATTGTTGGCCCAAGTTTGGGCATTTAGTCAAGCTCTTTATTTATTAATTTTTCCTTCAGTTACTAGCCTTTTCTTAGGGGTCTGATAACCTTTTGCTCCTCGTTAGCATCTTCCTTGATTTTAATGGTGAGAAAGTTGAAAACAGTACTTCACTGAAGTATAGTCGACTTACAAACCTGGATTAGGTTTGGTCGCACGACGTAGTGATTCAGTTATTTTTACACATCGACAGAATGTCGCCAGGAGAAAGCTGAAACTGGAGAGACGCAGTTGTGGTCCTTTATTTGGTGCTGGTGGTGACTTGCCTCTACTTCCTTTGATTACCACCCTAGATAATGATTACTGATCATATTGTTAATTTTTTGTCAGTGTCATCAAAGCTGTTTCTATTAAAACTGTATTTTGCATGATTTACCAAAACGTTGTTTTGAATATGCGTATGCGCTGAGCGCTAAGTCGTGTCCAACTCTCTGGGACCCCGTGGACTGAAGCCCGCCAGACTCCCCTGTCCATGGGATTCTCCAGGCAAGAGTACTGGAGTAGGTTGCCATGCCCTCCTCCAGGTCTGCCCGACCCAGGGATTGAACCTAAGTCTCCTGCTTATTTTGCCTTGCAGGTGGATTCTTTCCTCACTGAGCCACCTGGGAAGCCCCTATTTTGAATACAGACAACTCTTTAAAAACCTGTTTATTTATTTATTTTTTTAAGCCTTTTTTTTTTAAGTACACGTTAAATCTAAAAAAGCAGTAAGTTTAAGTTGATTAGAAAAATCTCCTTTTTCACCCCCCACCCATCCTGTACTCATCTTGAAAAATGATTGATAAACTTCTTGGATGTCATAGAAAGAAAATTATCTCTGTGCTCGTAACGAGTGGGGTCGCAGTGGAGAGTGTGACGTGCAGACACAGGCTTTGTGTCTGGAGTGCCGTCTGTGTCAGCAGTGGCGTCTTTACCGCCGTGTAGATCCGCTTCGCTGTGGTTTCTCTGCTGCGCCTGGTTTGCTGTGCTGTGGATGTGCCAGAATTCAGTCGATGGAGTGGGCTTCCAAGTTGTTATTGTAACACAGCACACATTTTTGTACATAGTGTTTTGGTGAACTTTCTTGAGAAACCTCCTTACTCTAGGCAGGCTAAAAAAAGATAAACGAACCAGCAAGCTTCTAATTTCTTTAAATTATCATTGATAATATTAATGATTACGATCATATTAATAATTGTCATAATTATAATTATAGTATTAATGATTGTGATCATATTAATAATATGACCGATTAAATCATCATATTAAACATTTTCTTGGTGGCTTTATTAGTTTTAATAATTTTAGACATCAGCCTGGGCATTTTCTTCTTTGAAGTAGTTGTGAGGATTCATGATGTGAGTAGATGTGAGGATGTGTGAATCTTCACGACTACTAGTTCAGTTCATTTGTTCAGTGGTGTCCGACTCTTTGCAGTCCCAGGGACTGCAGCCGCCAGGCTTCCCTGTCCCATCACCAACTCCTGGAGCTTGCTCAAACTCATGTCCATCAAGTTGGTGATGCCTTCCAGCCATCTCATCCTCTGTCGTCCCCTTCTCCCACCTTCAATCCCTCCCAGCATCAGGGTCTTTTCCAGTGAGTCAGTTCTTCACATCAGGTGGCCAAAGTATTGGAGTTTCAGCTTCAGCATCAGTCCTTCCAATGAATATTCAGGACTGATTTCCTTTAGGATGGACTGGTTGGATCTTCTTGCAGTCTGAGGGACTCTCAAGAGTCTTTTCCAAAACCACAGTTCAAAAGCATCAGTTTTTCAATGCTCAGCTTTCTTTATAGTCCAACTCTCACATCCATGCATGACCACTGGAAAAACCCTAGCTTCGAGTAGATGGACTTTTGTCAGCAAAGTAATGTCTCTGCTTTTTAATATGCTGTCTATGTTGGTCATAACTTTTCTTCCAAGCAGCAAGCATCTTTTTATTTCATGGCTGTAGTCACCATCTGCAGTGATTTTGGAGCCCAAGAAAATAAAGTCTGTTACTGAGGGTGACAGTCCTTAGGGTCATTTGGGGCTTTATTTAGTTGACAAGTGGTCAGAGTTGGTGGTGAAGGAGGAAGGCGAGGGATTCTTAGAAGCAGCTACAGAGGAGTGTGAGCTCACACTTGTTAAAGCACTTCCTCCACGTGAGGCCTCTTGTTGGGGACCTTAGGTGAACTGTCCCTTGTACTCCTCCTGACAGCTCTTGAGAGAGATGGTGGTGTCTTCATTTTACAGATGAGGAAGCTGGAGCCCCAGAGGTCTCAGGACACTTCCCTAAAGTTAACACACGATGCATGGCAGAGCAGGAGCCCCAGCGTCTGTCTTTGTAACTTAAAAATGGACATCCTTTCCACAGCCTGGCTTTTCCTGGAGATTCATTCGTTTCCATAGTACTTGGCTGCTCTCACAGTGTCCCAGGCGTAGATGCCAAGATGGTTAGACGTGTGGGAGACTTCCACGAGGGGATGAGGGAGGGACCGGGGTGCTGGGAGGAGCCCTCGGCTTCCCCACTGCGATCCCGCTCGCTCACTCACGAAGGAAGGAGAGGTGGCGGAGGGCTGGGCAGTCTGGAGTCAGCCTTGGCCAGGCTTCAGGCTCTGTTGGAAGACGAGGGCTGGCACCTCCTGGTCAGCACTGCTGGGAGCAAGCAGCCGAGGGACACGCGGCCTCATGTCTCGGCCCTGGTGACACTGCGTGTGCAGCGGCCACAGGCTCTGGTCCGCTGGGCTCCCCACGGCAGGCGGTCTTGGGGGGTTGTCTGACCACCCGTGGCCCCCCACACCGTCCTGTGCTGGTGGGTGGGGCTGGGGGAGAGTCAGCAGATGGACACACAGGCCACGTGAAGACCTAAGGCCAGAGGGCTGCTGTGGGTTTAGGGTGGACAGGGAACAGCTCCCTAGTGAGAAGACCCTGGAGCAGAGACCTGGGGGAAACCAGGGAGACAGGTGGGGAACCATCTGAGAGGCAGAGCAGGGTTCGGGAGGGCAAGCAAGCGGGAGACCCCCATCCTGGGTCGTCATGAAGGCAGGACCAGGAGGACTTGCTGATGGGTTGGATGCTGTGGAATGTGAGAGGGACCGGAGGAGTCAAGGCTCATTCCAGAGCCTTTGGCTTGAGTAGCGGGAGCATATGGACTTGCCCTTGATTGATGTTGGGAAGGTCATGGCAAGGATGCTGGTGGTGGTGGTGGTGACGAATTTGTTTTTTTTTTTTTTTAAGAGATGTTGTGAGTTGAGATACTGATTAGACACCTGTCCGGTAGCTTGGTGGCTTTATAATTTTGGGATTCAAGACAGAGGAGGAGTTGAGAGGAAGTGTGGAGTGATCTCTTTGTAGACATATTTACAGTCATGGAAGCGGAGATCAGCTAGGCCTGGCCATTCAGTAAGGTAGCCACCTGAGCCACACGCAGCTTCGGAGTGCATGAAATGGGGCTAGAGTGACTTGGGATGTTCTGTGTCAAATATGCACTAGATTTCAAAGACTTAGTATGGGGGGAAGAACGTAAAATAGGTCACTAATGACTTTTTGATTATATTTGGAGTGAAAATATTTGGGGTCTCTCGAGTTATGAATATATTACTAAAATGAATTTCATCTGTTTTTCTTTAATATGGCTGCTAGGAACTTGTAGATTACATTGGTGTGACTTGGGTTTTGCTGCTGGATCGTGCCAAAGGAGGAAGTGAGTGTAAATAGAGAAGTCCCAGTGAGGCCAGGGCAGAGGAGGGGCGGCGTGGGGGCAGGCATGGTTGTAGTTTCTGCAGCTTGAGGGAAAGAAAAGTGCCAGAGAGCAGGGCGCCCTGAGCCCCTCTCCCAGACGGGCGTGACTCCAGGAGTGAGCAAGGCTTGGAGCTATCGAATGGGCTCTCTCCCTACCCTGTTTTGCTTTTGTGTTTTAAGTGCGTCTCATGGTGGCTCAGAGGTTAAAGCGTCTGCCTGCAATGCGGGAGACCTGGGTTTGATCCCTGGGTCAGGAAGATCCCCTGAAGAAGGAAATGGCGACCCACTTAAGTACTCTTGCCTGGAGAATCCCATGGACAGAGGAGCTTGGTGGGCTACAGTCCACGGGGTCGCAAAGAGTCGGACACGACTGAGCGACTTCACTTTCACTTTCACTTTCATCAGGATGAGAAGGCAGCCTTTCCTACAAGAGTTATAACATAGCCTCTGCGGATGCAGCCCTCAGCAGGAGGGGGGAGCCCACATTCAGAGGACTGGGTGCAGTTCACGCAGGCAAGTGACTGTAACCCTCGAAGCCTTGCTCCTGAGGCTTCCTCTCATCTCACAGCCTTCCCCTGATGAAACGACCGTGAGAATTTTTTGTTGCCTTCCTTTTCCCGTTCTCAGCCCCGGAGTGAACCTCGCTACCGTGTTATCGTCTGCTGCCTAAACCTCTAATTTGGTTTTCTGTTTTAGAGGTAGCTCAGGGGGT
>SJXQ01012938.1:284551-295355 GCA_006408695.1 Aepyceros melampus | reverse complement strand
CACGGGCCAGACCACGGGAAACGGGGCAGACGGGTCCTCGGTACTCCTGCGGATGCGCACGGGCCAGAGAACACGGGAAACGGGGCGGCCGGGTCCTCGGTGCTCCTGCGGATGCGCACGGGCCAGAGAACACGGGAAACGGGGCGGCCGGGTCCATGGCGCTTCTGCGTCCATCCTCTGCACTCCACCACTTAAGCTCTTCGCAGTCCCATTGGAACTTGTGCTAGAGACCAGACTGTTCCTCACAAAAGCAAAGACTGCTTTGACTAGAACTAGGTTATTGTAAACGAAGGTGATTTCATAGTTTTTTCTTTTAAGGATAGTGAGGTAATTGAGTGTTTTTTGTATTAAAAGCTTGACATATTTTATATAATTGCTGTTCTTCAGATAATCTTATTAGTGAAGAATCCTGTAAGAGTAAGCAGACAGTTGACAAGGGGAGTTTGTAATAATACCTCCTTCCACTGGTATGACATTTCGTGAAATGCAGAGGCCACACATAGTTGGAGACGTTTCTCACTTGCTCATTTGCAGCAACCTTGTGAGAAGTCGAGAGGTCGGGAGAGCAAGGATTTACTATTCTCTTTTACAGATAAGTTATGGGCACCAAACCTAGCTAGGTTGGTGCACTTTCCACTCGTCTGTCTTGCCTTTGTGAATTAAAGAAGGTACATCCTTCCATGGCCATTTGATTAGCGATATATGTATTTTTTGGTTTCAAACCATTTAAAATTTAAAGTAAAAAAGACAAAAGAAATTCTAAAATGAGAGTATTATTGTTGGACCTTTAAAATTGTCATTTATGCAGCCCCCTCTAGGATGGTTTGCGTTAATTTTGCCTGGGAAAAGGATGCTCAAGATAATTTGAAGGTCATTTTTTCTCAGTGTAAGTAAACCTTTGTAGAAGAAAAAGTTGGAAAAATGGGACAAAACAGCCTTTGAATATATATGGTTGTGCTTTTTCTTCTCCTTAGAGAATTTTAACTAAATGCAGTTTACTTCCATGCTAATAAACTTCATGTCTGAAATGAGTGTGAAGGCAAATAGAGTTTGGCATTTTGGTGTTTGCCAGGTGAATGATAAGTGGGTTTTGCATATGCTTGTTGCTGCTGCTGCTAAGTCGCTTCACTGGTGTCCGACTCTGTGCGACCCCATAGACGGCAGCCCACCAGGCTCTCCCGTCCCTGGGATTCTCCAGGCAAGAACACTGGAGTGGGTTGCCATCTCCTTCTCCAATGCATGAAAGGGAAGTGAAAGTGAAGCCGCTCAGTCGTGTCCGACTCTTAGTGACCCCATGGACTGCAGCCCACCAGGCTCCTCTGCCCATGGGATTTTCCAGGCAAGAGTACTGGAGTGGGGTGCCATCACCTTCTCCAATGCTTGTTAGATCCCAGCATTGTTTTGGCCAAGTGGTTAAACAGGTAACTTTCAGTTCAGAATTAGAATATAAAGGCTTCCATTGGGTCAAATGTTTGCTCCTCTGCCAAATGCTTGCAGCTTGGGAGAAGGGAAGCTTACGTAACAGCCCACTGTTTATACCTGGGTCACCTGTTAACAGTTGAGGTTCACAGCGAGGAGCTTCAGGAACGTTTAGACCTGTCGTTGTGGTACTGGAGTGCTTCTGTCTCAGACCCTTGTTGTTAGGGTCCTCTCCCTCGCGCTGCCCAGCTGACCACATAGCCCGATGCCCTTCCTCCCCGACACGGCGGCTTTTCCTCTCTTTCTTCCTTCCAGTCCTCCGAGTCTGTTCTGCGTAGACAGTAAAAACAAACTATAGCCCCTAATGGCTGTAAGGAGATGGGCGATTCAAAATGTTTATGAAGTCGACTACTGAACACATTACAGCAAGAATCTCTTAGGGGTAATGATGCAAGGTGTTAACTGGCTTTGATGAGATTATGGGCATTCAGTGTGTTTTGCTTTATTTTGTCTCTCACCTACTTCTTGGATCCTTTCCCTTAGCTAAATCTCTTAATGATAACCGAGAGATTCCCACAACCATGTTTTAAAATAAACACAGGACACTGAAACCGTTTTTTTTTTTTTGTTGTTGTTGTTGTTTTAATCAGTCTTTACAGTGAACCGAGTCTGTTGTGTGGATTTTTAAAGTCTTTATGCATTTAAATAATGGAGAAAAGCCTTCCACTAAGTTGTTCACAGTGAAACAGATTTTTAGAAGTTCTCTGGCCAAGACAATTAACATACTCTTCATTAATGATGTTTTTCTCATTCCACTGTACTCTGGATCCGATGTATATTGTTGGATTCAATTTCCTAAACTTTTGTTTAGAATTTTTTGCATCTGTGTTCATGAGCCATCAGATCAGTCGCTCAGTCGTGTCCGACTCTTTGCGACCCCATGAATCGCAGCACGCCAGGCCTCCCCGTCCATCACCAACTCCCAGAGTTCACTCAAACTCATGTCCATCGAGTCGGTGATGCCATCCAGCCGTCTCATCCTCTGTCGTCCCTTTCTCCTCCTGCCCCTAATCCCTCCCAGAATCAGGGTCTTTTCCAGTGAGTCAACTCTTCACATGAGGTAGCCAAAGTATTGGAGTTTCAGCTTTAGCATTATTCCTTCCAAAGAACACTCAGGGCTGATCACCTTCAGAATGGACTAGTTGGACCTTCTTGCTGTCTAAGGGACTTTCAAGAGTCTTCTCCGACACCACAGTTCAAAAGCATCAATTCTTCAGTGCCCAGCTTTTTTCACAGTCCAACTCTCACATCCATACATGACCACTGGAAAAACAGCCTTGACTAGACGGTCCTTTCTTGGCAAAGTAATGTCTCTGCTTTTGAATATGCTATCTAGGTTGGTCATAACTTTCCTTCCAAGGAGTAAGCATCTTTTAATTTTATGGCTGCAGTCACTATCTGCAGTGATTTTGGAGCCCCCCAAAATAAATTCTGACATATCTTGATAATCTTTAAATACCTTTAAAGATATTTAAATAACAAGAAAATTTTAAGTTCCTGTTTCTGGTGCTCTTTGTTCCTTTGTGTGCATTCACGTTTTGTTCTGTTCATTTTCCTTCTGCCTAAAAGACTTCCTTTAACATTTGTTTAGGGCAAGATTGCTGGTAATGCTTGCTTTCTTCATGTCTAAAGAAGTCTTATTTTTCAACTTCACTTTGAAATACGCTTTTGTTGAGAATTCTCAGTTGACAGTTTTTTTGTCATTGTTCTTGTTTCAGTGCTTTAAAAGTTTTTGCCCCGTTATCTTCTCATTTGCATTGTTTCCAACAATCTGATGTCATTCTTATCTTTGTTCTATTCTCCCGAAAGGGCTCTGCACCCTCCACGACTAAGATTTTTATCACTGGTTTGAGTAGTTTCATTCTGTGTTGATGTCTATGTGTTTCTTGTGCTTAGAGTTCATTGAACTTTGTGGATCTGTATGTTTTGGTTTTGATCAATTTTGGAAAAATTTTGGCCATTATTTCTTCAAAAAATGTTTTTCTATCCTACTCTCTTCCACTATGTAATTGTAATATGTAACAATTCTGTCTTCCAATATGTAGTTTTCTTAAAGTTATCACACAGCTCGCTAAAACTGTTACTTTTTAGAAATTCTTTTCCTCTACAAATTTTGTTTTATGTAGTTTTTGTATATGTGTGTGGTTTAAGATTCAGTAATCTTTTCATCTCAAATGTCTAATCTGCCATTCAGTTCAGTTCAGTCACTCAGTCGTGTCCGACTCTTTGAGACCCCATGAAGCACAGCACGCCAGGCCTCCCTGTCCATCACCATCTCCCGGAGTTTACCCAGACTCATGTCCATCAAGTTGGTGATGCCATCCAGCCATCTCATCCTCTGTCGTCCCTTTCTCCTCCTGCCCTCAATCCCTCCCAGCATCAGGGTCTTTTACAATGAGTCAACTCTTCACATGAGGTGGCCAAAGTACTGGAGTTTCAGCCTCAGCATCAGTCCTTCCAGTGAACACCCAGGACTGATCTCCTTTAGGATGGACTGGTTGTATCTCCTCGCAGTCCAAGGGACTCTCAAGAGTCTCCTCCAACGCCACAGTTCAAAAGCATCAATTCTTCGGTGCTCAGCCTTCTTCACAGTCCAACTCTCACATCCGACATGACCATTGGAAAAACCATAGCCTTGACTAGATGGACCTTTGTTGGCAAAGTAATGTCTCTCGCTTTTTAATATGCTGTCTAGGTTAGGTTGGTCATAACTTTCCTTCCAAGGAGTAAGCATCTTTTAATTTCATGGCTGCAGTCACCATCTGCAGTGACTTTGGAGCTCCCCAAAATAAAGTCAGCCACTGTTTCCACTCTTTTCCCATCTATTTCCCATGAAGTGATGGGGCCAGATGCCATGATCTTCGTTTTCTGAATGTTGAGCTTTAAGCCAACTTTTTTACTCTCCTCTTTCACTTTCATCAAGACGTGCTTTATTTCTTCACTTTCTGCCATAAGGGTGGTGTCATCTGCATATCTGAGGTTATTGATATTTCTCCCGGCAATCTTGATTCCAGCTTGTGTTTCTTCCAGCCCAGCGTTTCTCATGATGTACTCTGCGTATAAGTTAAATGAGCAGGGTGACAATATACAGCCTTGACGTCCTCCTTTTCCTATTTGGAACCAGTGTGTTGCTCCATGTCCGGTTCTAGCTGTGGCTTCCTGACCTGCATACAGATTTCTCAAGAGGCAGGTCAGGTGGTCTGGTATGCCCATAGTTGCATCCTATATTTTTAATCTCAGACATTGTAGTTTTCATCTTTAGATATTTGATTTTTATTAGCTTTCTGAACTTACAGAATGTAGTCATAATTGCTGTTTTAAAGCCTTTTTCTCCTCCTCCTAACTTCTGTGTCAGTTCTGGGTTGGGTTCAGCTCATTTTCCTCCTCGCTTCCCCTCCCTCTCTGCTCCATCTCTTCCCACGCCTCCTAGTTGTTTAGTCTCTGGCCACACTGTGCAGCGTGTTGGACCTTAGTTCCCTGACCAGGGACTAAACCCGGACCCTCAGCAGTGACAGTGCAGAGCCCTAACCCCTGCACCGCCAGGGGATTCCCACGTGTCTGCTCATTTTGATTAGGCGCCAAATGTGGTAAATTTTATCTTCTTGGGTGGTGGATGTTTTTGCATTCCTGTAATTTCTTGAACTTTGTTCAGGGGCCTTAGTGATAATAGTTGGAAGCAGTGTGGCCTGTGGGGCCTTGAATTTTAAGATGTACTAGGCAAGTCCAGAGCAGTGTTTACTGTGGGGCTAGTGACTCCCCGTTGCAGAGTCGAGACCCGCTGAGCCCTCTGCCTGGTGTGGCCGGCACTGTGAGGTTTTCCAGCTCCGACTGGCGGCAACAAGCAGCTTCCCTGAGCCCTGGGCCTGGCTCCGCCTTTCCTGCAGGATGGCCCTTCCCTGTGCACTGGCTGGGTCCTCGCCTGCATGCCCCGATTCACACTCTGCCGGAAGTGCAGGAGCAGCCCTTTGCCAGTATCTGGTGGTGTCCTCCGGGCAGCTTTCCCCTCGCTGGTGCACTTTCCCTGGGATCTTCAGCTGCCTTACCTTCTCTCTCGCCCACCTCCTAGAGCCACTGCTTCGCGTCCCCGCATCGTCCTAGGGGTCCTTCATTGGATGAATACCGACTTGTCCACCTGCTTCAGGTGGTGTCCCGAATTGAATGTATTGCTTAATCGATGATCCGCCTGGCATCTTGAGATCCAAACATGTTAAAAGAATTTTGGAAGATGTTTTGAGAGTCAGCTGGAAAAGTTTAGCAAGTAAAAACATAGAAAATCTTTGCTTTGATTTATCTAGTTTTTATAATTCAGAAAAGATAGTATGGTAAGGAAGATTTTAGAAAGTAGCGGAAGCCATATGGCTGTGTGTGCGTGGTCAGCCGTGTCCAACTCTTTCTGACCCCATGGACTAAAGCCTGCGTGGATCCTCTGTCCGTGGAATTTTCCAGGGAAGAATACTGGAGTGGGTTATCGTTTCCTACTCTAGAGGATCTTCCTGACCCAGAGATCAAACCCACATCTCTTGTGTCTCCTGTGTTGGCAGGTGGATTCTTTACCACTGTGCCACCTGGGAATCCCGGAATACATTAACCTAGTGATGCATTAATCTAGTAACATCATCCTGTGGTGGATTTAAACTGGTATGTAACATCTAAGTGTAGTTCTAGATGAAATGCAGGAAGCTGAGTCTCAAATTTTTCGTAAGGAGTGTCTGTCTTTCTGGCTTGATGCTCTTACTAGAAATAACTATTCATACATTTTTTAAAAGTAATTTTTGGTAACCCTCTGATTATCTACCAAAATTCATATAAAAGCTGATCCAATGAGATTTACCTATTACTGTTAGTTTTCATTTTCTAGTGGCATAAATTAATCAAAACTCTAGCATAAAGTATATTATGACTTAATAAAGCCATTATAATATTAGTCTGACATGTTGAAAGTGTTAATTCAGTGGGAAAAGCTATTAAAAGAGTGGCATGTATCACAAGTGATCAGAGAGTTAAAAAGGAATGGTTCATTTGGATTTTTTTTAAAAGATCAATAATTTATATCTATACATAATGCTACCTTTTTCTCTCTTATTTTTGTAGGTTCTGCTGGAGACTTACATTTGGCCTCGATGTGAAATTAAAGTAGAAAATCGTATCTACATGTATGTTAATGTCAGGATGTTGATTCATTGGTCATGCCTGCAGAGGGAAGTTCAGCTGTAGACGGCTGACTGCCAGCAGAAATAAATGCTTACCCTAGATGTCCAGCATCTCTCCTTTTTACTGGAGTGAAAATCCCCTCCAGACACCGACAGAACATCACTGCAGACAATGCTTCGCGTTTTAAGGATGTCAGCCACCTAAGTTCATGCGTCCTGTCTGTGCAGTTGCTGTGGACGGTTTACCATCTGAAAGCTCCTCCAGCTCTTACCCAGGCCCTGTATCTGTCTCTGAAATGTCTCTGCTTCATGCTTTGGGTCCCGTGCAGACCTGGCTGGGACAAGAGCTAGAGAAATGTGGCATTGATGCCATGATTTATACTCGCTACGTCCTCAGTCTTCTGCTGCATGACAGCTATGACTACGACCTGCAGGAACAGGTATTTGCACGCTGTAAATGTTCTGTGAAAGCTCATGGTTGTGTCTGCGTGCTTGCATTTTCCCTCCCGAGAGTGCTCTGGAGCAGTAGATGCTGTGGTCCAGAAACTCTGAAGCTGATGAGCCAGGTCACCGAGCACACTGTCTGGCGCGGTCACTGTCCCTGAGACTTTCTTGACGTTCTGGCAGGCTCTGGATCTTGTCACGGATGGTAGTAGTTAGGTGACCTGCTGCCTTGGAGTAGCGCTGCTCCAGAATGTTGGTTTAGGAAAATGAGACATGATTACAAGTTTTAATCATTGTGTCTATTAACACTCCTTAACGTTTCAAACTTTAATATTTCATCTCCAACAGTGACGATAAGCTGCTTATTAATCCAAGTGTGTGTTTTGAATCAGGAGACTTAAAATTTTTATAAAGCATATAACCTTAAATACTCAGTGGATATGAATTTGAGCAAACTCTGGGAGATAGTGGAGGACAAAGGAGCCTGGCATGTTGCAGTCCATGGAGTCGCAAAGAGTTGGACACAACTTAGCGACTGAACGATAACAAAATGACCTTCAGTGAGCCGTCATACATATTACTTGACTTAGGTGCATTGGTGAACAAAGCAGACAGATCTGTGTTCTTGACAAAGATCTCAACTTTGGTCTCAACTCCCCAGGAGAAGCTATTGAGTGTGAGGCTTGCTGAAAGGGAAGCAGAGCTCTCAGCACCGAGCGGGTGGTTTCTGAGTGACTGCGGGGCGCAGATTTCACCTAAAAGGGAGTGGGTAGGGACTTCCCAGGTGTTCCGGTGGTTAGGACTGCGCTTCCATTGGAGGGGCCACATGTTCAATCCCTGGTTGGGGAACTAAGATCCCACATGCGGCGAGGTGCAGAGAAGCCAAAAAAAGAGTTGACTGTTTTGTGGGCAGTTTTTAGTTGTTGTTTTAAACCATTATTAGGAACACAGAGCAGGAACAGAGTTTCATTGACAGAAAAACTGGCTTTGACTTTCCAAACCACAGAGGAGTCTTATAAATACAGGGGGTTTCACAGCAAGCTCAACACTTGTCATGCGTTAGTTGTGCAAAGTGTTCTTCACTGCTGGTGTTTTCTCATTCTTCTACATTTTCCTTGCTTCCACATTGGTTACTGGCCTGTCTGGTGACAACTGGGTCAAGTAAGGTTTTGAAGGATTTGACATGTAAAAACCTAATCATCAGAAAATGTGTTATTTTGGTGGTCAATAGTTTGTATAATTTTCTTGCCAAAGCTCTATTATTTTCCATCATCTTTCCAGTAAATGTAAATATACTTTTTTAGGGGCAAGTAAAATGTTAAATCTATCAAATAAACTAGAGATCTGTTCAAGAAAGTTAGAAATACCAAGGGAACATTTCATGCAAAGGTGAGCACAATAAAGGACAGAAACGGTATGATTCTAACAAAAGCAGAAGGTATTAAGATGTGGCAAGTGTACACAGAAGAACTGTACCAAAATGGTCTTAATGACCTGGATAACCGTGATAGTGTGATCACTCACCTAGAGCCAGACATCCTGGAATGTGAAGTCAAGTGGGCCTTAGGAAGCATCACTATGAACAAAGCTAGTGGAAGTGATGAAATTCCAGCTGAGCGATTTCAAATCCTAAAAGATAATGCTGTGAAAGTGCTGCACTCAATATGCCAGCAAATTTTGGAAAACTCGGCAGGGGACACAGGACTGGAAAAGGTCAGTTCACCCCGATCCCAAAAAGCACTGCACAATTGTACATATTTCACATGCTAACAAGGTAATGCTCAAAATCCTTCAAGCTAGGCTTTAACAGTATGTGAACCAAGAACTTCCAGATGTACAAACTTGATTTAGAAAAGGCAGAGGAACCAGAGATCAATTCCCAACATCTGTTGGATCATAGGAAAAAACTAGACAATTCCTGAGAAACATCTACTTCTGCTTCATTGACTTCACTAAAGCCTTTGACTGTATAGATCACAACAAACTGTGGAAAATTCTTAAAGAGATGAGAATACCAGACCGCCTTACTTGCCTCCTGAGAAACTTGTATGCAGGTCAAGAAGCAACAGTTAGAACCGGACATGGAACAACAGACTGGTTCATAATTGGGAAAGGAGTACATCATGCTATATATTGTCACCCTACTTATTTAACTTATATGCAAAGTACATCATGCAAAATGCTGGGCTGGATGAAGCACAAGCTGGAATCAAGATTGCCAGGAGAAACATCAATAACCTCAGATATGCAAATGACACCACCCTTATGGCAAAAAGTGAAGAGGAACTAAAGAGCCTCTTGATGAAGGTGAAAGAGGAGAGTGAAAAAGCTGGCTTAAAACTCAACATTCAGAAAACTAAAATCATGGCATCCAGTCCCATCACTTCATGACAAATATATAGGGAAACAATGGAAACAGTGACAGACTATATTTTTGGGCTCCAGAATCACTGTGACTGGTGACTGCAGCCATGAAATTAAGAGATGCTTGCTCCTTGGAAGAAAAAGCTATGACAAACCTAGGCAGCATATTAAAAAGCAGAGTCATTGCTTTGCTGACAAAAGTCCATCTAGTCAAAGCTATGGTTTTTTCAGTAGGCATGTATGGACATGAGAGTTGGACCATAAAAAAGGCTGAGCACCAAAGAATTGATGCTTTCTAACAGTGGTGTTGGAGAAGACTCGAGAGTCCCTTGTATGGCAAGGAGATCAAACCAGTCAATCCTGAAGAAAATTAACCCTGAATATTCATTGGTAGGGCTGATGCTGATGCTGGAGCTCCAATACTTTGGCCACTTGATATGAAGAATCAACTTACTGGAAAAAACTCAGATGCTGGGAAAGATTGAAGGCAGGAGGAGAAGGGGTTGACAGAGAATGATATGGTTGGATGACATTATCGACTCAATGGACATGAGTTTGGGCAAACTCCTGGAGACAGGGAAGGATAGGGAAGCCTGGCGTGCTGCTTCCGTAGAGTCACAAAGAGTCAGAACTGACTGAGCGACTGAACAGTGAGCAACAACCAAAGTACAAGAATTATTATTTCCAGAAGTGAGGAAGGTGTTTCTGTTAACTCAGAAATCATATACTTCAGTTGTAAATTTATACTCATATGAAACAAGTCAGAAGTATTTAAGTGTTAGAGCTATAGGACATTGAAAGGGAAAAAACACAGGACTGCTGCTGAGGTTCCAGTTGAACATGTACGTGATCAGACTTGTTTGTGAACTCCTGAGTTCTTTCTCCAGCTGTAGGGAGCTGAGGACGGGTCCTGGCCGCCGTTAGCACGCTCCGTGTTTGCGCCTCCCTGTTCTGGCTCATGTTTAGGACACAGGACAGATAAAGTTCAGTGGAAACAGAGCATGCCTAGAATCACAAGGAGAATCCACTGGGAACCAGAAGGATCCTGAAATCCTTTTCTGCTCATCCCAGGCTAGCACGGTGCCAATAAGTCTCATGCTGATGGGGAAGGTCATGTTGGAAATGCCCTTTCATAGGAGGGGACCCAAGGGTCAGCCAGCCCCTCGGTAACTTTTCCAAGCGTCAAGGAGGAGGAGGATATGCTCAGAATCAGGGCAGGGAGCCACGGAAGGCGCTGAGCTGACCTCCTGTGGCTCAGACTCCGGCCAGGTGAGCTCAGGAGCCTGCTGTAGGTGAGGAGGCATGCCACCTCCCTGGCTCCTGAGTCACACCCAGGATGGCCTCACCCCCCCCTGTCTCTTATACAC
>SJXQ01012938.1:259107-284343 GCA_006408695.1 Aepyceros melampus | reverse complement strand
TGGGGGTGTTTGCTTGCTCACATCTTTTCTCATCCCTCAGTCCTTGAATTAGCCTGACCTTGAAAATGACTAGTTTTAAGGTCATGGCTTCAACTACTGGCTTTATTTGTCATAATGAATTCGTGATTTTTCCCAGTTTTGGTTAAAAGAAACAGAGAGCTCCTGAGGTCTAAGAAACAGGTCTGTACTTGTCCCAGCATCCCTGGACCACGGGGTAGGCAGTGCAGCTGTGAGGCCCTCATCTAGGCCGAGGCTGACAGGCAGCCACAGGTAAGAGTGAGCCTCTGCTCCGGGCGGGGCTGGCACACCGCTTGGCATCAGCTGCTGCCTGTGTAGTCCTGGACAACCACCGCCTTCTAACATGCAGACCCTGTAGTTGGGTCACAGCAGTTTTACTTCCACAAAGTTTTCTTCCGTTTCTTTTTCATTTCTGGTTAAGATTACCATATTCGGATAAACGTATGCTTAGATAAACCAGGTATTCACTATAAACTATTTTTAGCTGTAAATACAAAGCACTTTTCTAATCCATCCTTCAAGGCCCAGGTCGCCTTTCTCTGTGCGTGCACTTCTGACAACTCCTGATGAAAACAATGTCATCGTCTTCCAAACTTGACCATATTTCTGCTCTTCATTATGGCTATTTGAATGTGTCTCTCCCAGTAATTTATAAGATGTTTAATGGCAGAAATCATATAATCATCTTAAAATTTTTTTAACATTTTTTGAAATAATTTCAGACATCAGAAGAATTAGAAGAATAGGGCAAAGAGTTTCAGTCAGCCCCTTACTGCTAACATTTTCCCACTTTTGCTTATTTCTCCCCTCTCCTTTTGATGCCCATCTCTCCTACATGAATCAGCATATTATTTGTTGATTGCCACAGGACAATTATAAAATCCAGGAAATTTAACTCCAGCACATTCTGACCTAGGATACTGTTGATGTTCAGTGATGTCCCCATTGTGATTTCTTTCCTTGCCTGTGGTCATGCGTTGACTTCCGTGGTCATGTCTCTCTATAATTCTTTTAACTTGGAATGGTTCCTTGTCTTTCCTTTGTGTCTTATGACGTTGACATTTCTGAAGCGTACAGGCCAGTTATCTTGCAGAGTCTCCCCTATTACGGGTGCCTCTGCTTCCTCCCGTTTAGTGCCCGCTCATGCCTCGGCAGTGGCACTGCTCAGGCGCGGAGCTTCCTTCTTGGTGCGTCCCAGCGGACAGCACGCGACACCAGTCTGTCTCGCTCTGGTGGACGCTGACTTTGGCTCTGCCAGTGGCCGCCAGGTTTCTGCACTACGAAGCTGACATCTAGCTGTGGTTTTCAGGTCGCCTGTCCAGAGGAGGCTTTATGAGCTTACCACCGTGAATGGCTGCCACCTGGATCCGTTGTGACTCTCACGGTCACGAAATGGTGATTCTTTCTCTGCCTCAGTTATGCCCTGCTCCTTCGGTCGTCGATGTTCTGCTTGCAAGTGCCTTCATCTTGTTGGCGTTCGTGTTCCTGTGGTGCAGAGAGCAGAACGCAGGCCAGGCGCAGGCCGCCAGCCGCTTCCTGCCACGTCCTGAATTGCTTTACTCTTTGAAAGAGGGTGTTTGTTTGTTTGCCGTTTAGTTTTGCTTTTATTTGGCTTGGCTTAGCCTCAGTCTTTCTTTGACCACCATATTTAAAAAGAAACCTTCCATCCTCAGTCGTCTTTTCTGCCTTGTTTTTCTATATAACACTTGTTTAACCAGTGAAGTTGCTCAGTTGTGTCCGACTCTTTGCAACCCCATGGACTGTAGCCCACCAGGCTCTTCCATCCGTGGAATTTTCCAGGCAAGAGTCCTGGAATGGGTTGCCATTTCCTTCTCCAGGGGATCTTCCTGACCCAGAGATCGAACCCAGGTCTCTCGCATTACAGGCAGACGCTTTGCCGTCCGAGCCACTAGGGAGGCCCATGACACTTGTTACTGCCCAGCACTGTGGGATTGTTTGCCGTGTTTTCTGTCTATCTGTAAGTCTCCTCTGCTGGGATATACAGTTCATGGAGTTAGGGACTTTGCCTCCGTGTCTCCTGCTGTATTCATAGCTCTTGAGACAATTCGTGGAATGTAGGAGAGGCTCAGATATTTATTAAAGAAATGAGCAGACGTGTGCTTCTTTCTCAGGCATGTGAGTTGTGTGTGAGTGGTGGGGGGAGCATGGTGGAGGTGAGTGCAGAGGCCGTAGCTGCACACTGGGGCCTGCCCTTCAGAGAAATTAACTGAAGTTTCTTCCCGCCTCCCCACTGCCATCTCTCCCATCTTGAAGGGTACACATTTCCGTGGTACCATACACATTCATAATGTTGTGCAGCCATCATCTGTCTCTGAACCCTTTCAGCTCATAAAATGGAAGCTTTATAAAATTCCCCCTCCCCCCAGCCCCAGGCAACCACCATACTATCGGTTGGCCAAAAGGTTTGTTGAGGGATTTTCCCCCAAAAATGTTAACATAAACCCGAGTGAACTTTTTGGCCAACCCAATGCTTTCTGTCTTTATGATTTTTGACTGCTGCTCTTAAGGGCCTCTTATCAATGGAATTGTACGATATTTGTTTTTTTGTGACCGACTTATTTCACTGTGTCATGTCTTCAGGGTTCATCCGTATTGCAGCCGGTGTCAGAATTCCTTTTACAGAGTCGGACACGACTGAAGTGACTTAACAGTAGCAGTAGCAGCAGCAGTCTCTCATACGGATGTGCCGCATTTTGCACAGCCATCCATCCAACGGTGGACACTCGGGTTTCTCGCACGTTTAAGCTGCTGTGAGCAGTACTGTTGTATGAACACGGGTGGGCAAACAGCTCATCAAGACGCTGCTTTCAGCTTCAAGAGGTATTTGTCTGGAAGTGGAACTGCAGGAGCTGTGGTTATTCTGCTTTTACGAGAGCTGCACTCTGGTGCGCTCCCACCAGCAGTGAATAGGGTTCCATCTCTCCACATCCTCACCAACACTTGCTCTGTGCTGTCGGGTTGTTAGTTCTTCATCGGGGTCATCCTAATCGGTGTCTTGCAGTTTTCACTTACATTCTCCCTGACGACTGGGATGTTGAGCATGTCTTCGTGTGTTTATTGGCCATTTACGTGTATCTTCTTTGGAGACTCCCAAGTCTTTTTCCCATTTTTGAATCTCTCTTTGTTGTTGTTGAGTTTTAGATATTCTCTACAGGTTTAGGATACTAACCCTTATCAGATCTGTGATTTGTGGATATTTCCCCCTCCTTCTGTGGGGTTTGCCTTTTCACTCTGTTCATAGTGTCTTTCATTGCACTAAATTTAAAAAACTTCATGAGCCCAGTTTGTTTGTTTTTTCTTTTGTTACCTGTGTCTTTGGTGTCATATCCAAGAGATCTTTGCCCAACATTTCTAAGTTTTAGCTTTTACGTATAGGTCTTTGATCCATTTTGAATTGACTTTTAGGTATGTTGTGTGTTAAGAGTCAAATTTCCCTCTTTTGCGTGTGGATGTCTAGTTTTCCCAGCATCATTTGTTGACAAGACTGCCCTTTCCTCATTGACTGGCCTTGACACCAGCGGTAAGGGTCCGTTATTCGGCTGCCTGTTCTAGTCATCGGTCTGTGCGTCTGTCTTTGGACCAGTGCCTCACCATCTCGACTCTGTCGCTTTGTCAGTTTCTTGTCTCTTTTTTGGCCGCTCCATGGGCCATGTGGGATCTTAGTTCGCTGACCAGGGATAAAACTCCAGCCTTCTGCACTGGAAGTACAGAAGACCACTGGACTACCAGGAGAGCCCCCAGTTTCAGCTTCTTTTAAATCCCTTAATTGTATCTTCTCCCTCAGAGTCCATCATTCTACAAATGTAGCTGGATTATTGCATTTTCTGTTTTTGCCTACAGGTTAAGAAAGAATAATAATCCTAATTGCTCGTTGAGATGGATCATTTCTGTATTCAACAGAACTTGTTTGTTCTTTTAGCCCACTTGTAAGTCCTTTGCAGTATATCCCCGTTAGCTTAGCATTTCACAGCTTGGAAAGGCTAGCATTTGCAGTGTTTTCCTTTACCATAATCTATAACAATAGCAACTGACCCATCCTGCGTTCCTCAGGCTCTTGTTGCATATACTGTATTTCAACAACCATTCACTTAACAGACATTAAATTAACTTTATACATAAGGAGTAGGAGTTAGTAATAATGGTGGGTGCACAAGTTCATGTCCGCAAACTCCCTCAGATACCATAGTAAAAAGGATGGGGTTTTTTCAGTAAGTTCTTTTCATGCAATAGAGAAAGTGGTATGACTAGAAATACTGCATTTAGTGCACATTTATAGGTTTTTACTCACCACGTGAGTGCCCATACATGCTGGGCATTGATGGCGGCAGGATGGTGGAGATGACTGGGGATGGGCCCTGGGAGTCAGCTGCCAGGTTAGGGGTCCCTGCTGCGCTCTGGCTGCAGAGTCTGGGGCAGAACAGCCTTGAAACAAACGAGCGATCGCAGAGGCAGGAGGGCCTGCGACTGGGAGCCAGAGGGGTGCAGTGAGGGGTGGGAGGAGAGCAGCCTGAGAAGGGTGAGCAGGAAGCCGGTTCGCAAGGGCCTGTCATTGTGCTCCACTGGGGGATTGATATCTTAGTCCCAGAGACAAGAAGACCCGCTGCTGTGTTTAGTCAGCAGTGCCAGATGGCAGCGTTGCGGTAGGTGAGCTGGGCTGGGCAACTGAGAGCAGGAAGGCCAATGAGGAACATGTTGGCTGATGACCTAGTAGGAAAAAAAGGATGTACTTAAGGTGACATTATGCTCATTTAATTTATGCTACTCACTTAGAGGCAATTTACAGCTCCTTTGAGCTGTTAGAAGTGAATTTATTACTGAGGCCTCTCTTCAAATTCTAACTGCATCTTTCATTCACACGCAGTCAAAATCTGGCATACATTGGCTTAATTGGGAAGGAATGTCATATATCTAGAATCATATATTTTTATGATTTACTAAGTTTACCTAGTGGATATTCTGCACACCCTTAATGTTATATGTTCATGTCTAAGTGGACTTTTAATGAGTTTGCAGCATAGAAAATATGCTGCAATATATGATCATAATCATATATCATATATCCGGAATCAGGACCCCCTCGCCTGGTTCAGCAGAGCTTCTCTGGGTATCCTCAGGGTGTCTGCTTGGCCCCCTCTCCCTGCCCCTGCCTCCCCATAAGCTTGGTTCTGCAGCTACTCCCTGGGGCTGGAGGGCACAAGAGCACCACGTTTGGCAAACGTCCTGTCCACCTGCTATGGTTTTTCCAGTGGTCATGTATAGCTGTGCGAATTGGACCATAAAGAAAGCTGAGCACCAAATAATTAATGCTTTTGAGCTGTGGTGTTGGAGAAGACTCTTGAGAATCCCTTGGACAGCAAGGCAATCCAACCAGTCCATCCTAAAGGAAATCAGTCCCGAATATTCATTGGAAGGACTGATGTTGAAGCTGAAACTCCAATACTTTGGCCACCTGATGCGAAGAGCTGACTCATTTGAAAAGACCCTGATGCTGGGAAAGATTGAAGGAAGGAGGAGAAGGGGACGACAGAGGAGGAGATGGTTGGATGGCATCACTGACTCAATGGGCATGAGTTTGAGTAAACTCCGGGAGTTGGTGATGGACAGGGAGGCCTGGCGTGCTGCAGTCCAGGGGGTCGCAAAGGGTCGGACACGACTAAGCCACTGAACTGAACCACACGCTCCAGAGGGTGTGGTTCCTGCATTCCCAGCAGAAACTTTTCGGGGCAGGGGAGGTGCTTTATTTCAACTGCTCACTTCTGATTGGGCACATGCTTCTCTCAGCCAATCCAGTGGCCAGACGCATGAAACGTGCTTTGCTATTCAGCCAATCAGGGCCCAGAGCTGGGAGGAGCCTTAGTCCCATTCAGGCGCTGGTGATTCTGCTGTTCAGTACTGCTAAGGGGAAGGAGTGGGAGGCGACAGCCGACGTCAGTGATCCCAGCTGTATTTCAGAATATTGTGGTGGTTTTCTTCCTCCAGCTCTCAATTGCCTTTGTGATAGAAGACAGCAAGACAGAGTCAATCAAAACTCTAGCCTTAAGTTCCCTCGCGATAGTGTCTGGAGAGGTACCTAATAATAGGTTCTCGGCATAGCTGTTTGGGGACTTGATAATTGCGTTTTATCTTCAAGGTTATGACTTTGAAAAATCATAACGATTTAGTGAATTCGTTGTTGAGCAGTCGCTCGGTCGTGTCCGATTCTTTGGCTACCTCATGGACTGCAGCATGCCAGGCTTTACTGAGTTTACCTAGTTGGTATTCTGCACACCCTTAATGTTATATGTTCATGTCTAAGTGGACTTTTAATGAGTTTGCAGCATAGAAAATATAACAGTAGAAGTATAGAGATTTTCTTATACTGTGTTATTTTAAAACCTGATTGCTAGTTTAATTCTAAAGGTTAATAAGTCATAATACATTCACACAGTACATGAAGGCCAAAATTAGAAAAAGGGAGCTCTCGAATATAGTAAATGGAAAGAGCAGAATACATAACAGTTATCGCATATGCTAATGTGTGTATAGCTTTACCTATAGACTTGATGCTATTTCTTCATGAATTCAGCCTAAAATCACAAGGCAAAATAGCACTTAAATGAAAGTTTGTAATAAGGTAGACTAACAGCTAACGTGGCTTGAGTCACAATTAATGTCAGGTTGCATCATTATGTCAAAAGTTAAAATAAGAAACAAAACCTCCATTCCTGAACAAATCTGTGTTGGGTATGTTTGCAGTTCCAGCAGCATCTTTCATGCCTTAACACGGTGCAGAGGAAAATGTCTTATCTTGGAATCTGTGTAACGATTCAATGCAAAGCTCCTACTTCACTTTCACTTGGGAGTGATTGATCTGCAATGTGATAACATGTTGAAAAGGCACATATCAAGAGAGGAAGTGAGCAGAATTTTATAAATGCCTTCTAAGCAACAAATAGTTTCCATTAAACCCATGCCTATTGATTAATACCAGTATTCGGCAGTATCTATTTGTGTGAAAAGACAGTTTCAAAGATGAAATAAAATCTTACAAATCAGCATTAACAGGACAGTTAGGTAAGGGGAAAAAAGTCATCAGATTGGAAAGGAAAAATGAAACTCTAATGACATGATGTAGTGTTTAATAGAAAATCCTAAGGAAGGAAATTAGAAAAATTCCATTTACAGTAGAATCAAAAAGAATTAAATTACTAGGAATAAGTTTAACAAAAGAAGTCAAGACTTGCACAGTAAGAGTTACAAACATCATTGACAGAAATCAAAGAAAACCTAATAAATAGAAAAGCATTCCATGTTCATAGTCAGAAAACTTAATATCTGTAAAGTCTCAGTGCTCCCTAAACTGATCTGCAGGTTCAAGGCAACCCCTGTCAGAATCTCAGCTGCCTTTGTTGCAGAAATTGGCAAGCCGATCCTGAAATTCATACAAAATGCAAGGGACCCAGAATAGCCAAAATAATTTGAAAAAGAACAAAGTTGGAGGACTCACACTTCCAATTTTAAAACCTACTGCACGGCCCCTATAAGCAAGACGGTTTGATCCTGGCCTACGTGTGACTGGCTGTACATAACGGAACTGAGAGTTCAAAAATAAACCTTTGTAATTTCCAACTAGACCCTTCAGTGGGAAAAGAAATGCCTTCAGTAAAACGTGCTGGGACAACAGGGCAACCATGTGTAAAAGAATGAAGTTGGACTCCGGTCTCATACCACATATAAATATTAACTCAGAATGGGTTACAGGCTTAACTGTAAGAAATGAAACTGTAAAACTTAGGAGAAACATAAATCTTCATGACTTGAGTTAGGCAGTGATTCTCTCGATTAGATACCAGAGCACAAACAGCCAAAGAGGACATCAGTAAATTGACCTGATCACAGTGAAAAACTTTTATACATAAAAGGACATCATCAAGAAAGCAGATAGACAAGCCTGGTGTCTCTTCAGAAGGTTGGAGCCTAGAGTTAACCATGTGACGCAGCAGTTCCACTCCTAGATACATCCCCAGCAAGACTGGAAATATATGTCCATAGGAAAACTTGTACTTGAATGTTCATAGCTGTATTCACAGTAGCCAAAAGGTGAGAAGAATTCAGATGTCCCTCAGTGGATGAATGGATAAACGAAATACGGTACCTCCATCACTGAAACGTTAGTCATAAAAGAGGATGAAGTACTGGTAATCTGCCACAACAGTCATGAGCCTTTCTAATATTACACTGAGCAAGAGAAACCAGGCGGGAAGAGAAGTGGATTGTGTAATTTCATTTATACGAAATACCCAGCACAGGAAAATCCATAGGGACAGCAGGTTAGTAGTTACCAGTGAGCTGAGGGAGAAAGGAAATGGGATGTGACTACTGGGGGGCACAGAGCTTCCAATTGGGGTGATGGAAAATGTTTTAAAGTAATGATGATTTCACATTACCCTGTGAATTATACCAAAACCCCTTGAATTGTATATTTAAAAAGTAAATTCTGTGGTATGTGACAGACAAAGCAAGTACCAGACACTTGTTCTAGGTAAAGAGCTATAGGAACTCTTTTCATTTCTCTATTCTTGACTTACAAATTTTCCATTAACAACAACAACAACAACAACTTTTGACTGTGCAGGGAGTCTGACCTAGTTACAAGAAAAATTGCAGACTCCTCTTCCTGTTCATCAAGAGTCAGGCACCTTGGTGGTCTCTCTGTACATCTCTCTCAGACATTCGAATGCACATCAACAGGTGTGTGTGTGTACTTGAACCAAAAATGAAATCATACTGCTGGATGAACTACTTGTCTTACATGTGTTGGGAATAGCTTCTCACGTCAACAGGTGTGTTCATAATCTCCTTAACTGCCTGGTCAGTTACAACTTTTTTCACCAAGTCCTCCTCTCTTGACATGTAACTTGTTTGTCCATGTTTACTGTTGAGAGCTATATGATGAACATCACTATAGCAAAATCTGCGCACATTTTGGTGTTTTTTTTTTTTTTTTTTTAGGCTAAACTTCCAGAAGTAGGGTTATTGATCAGAAGTACATATATGTATTTAAGATATTGGATGAGTATTGTCAAACTGCCCTCCAGGAGGACTGTGTGTCCATGTGAATTTTGAAAGTTCCTCTTCCTGTCTATGAAAACTTTTATTTGGACCTTTAAATGTGCTATTAATCTGCTGAGCTTAAATATGGCTTCAGTAGAGAAGTGTGTTCATAATGCTCGGTAAAGAGAAAGCCAGTCTCAGCAACTGAAACAGAAAGGAGCCCTGTTCTGAGTAATCACACAGACATTTTCTACCTTTATTGTATACACCGTGAGCAGCAGAGCCAGATTACGATGGCTCTCCGCCTTCCGAAGCTTTGGCTCTGCATTATCATGGGTCCGTTCCCATCATGTGGAAGGACAAGCTCTATCTCCAGAAGATATCACTGATAAGAAATGTCAGTGTCAGGCTTTAGATGTCATGTAGCCAAATGTTAGATAAGCGGGAACAGACTGAGAGCTCTCACTTGGCCATCAGACACATTTTCCCTTGGCAAATTGAATCGACACCTCTCAGGCAGAAAATGGGTTTTGGGTTCATGAGATCATCAGACGTGCCCAAGAAATTACGTTAAAAGTATGTTAATTACGACGAGTATGGGGAGAAGGGTCCTCCCACTCTTTATTTGGTGTTAGAAAAGTAATTTTTATGTATTTGATCAAAGTAAAGACTAGATAGTTGATGGTATATGAATTTGATCCTTAAAGATCTTTTGAATTAATTATTATTGTGCTTTTCCTTCTTTATTCCAGTTCGTTCGTTAATTCATATCCATTTCCTGAGAGCTTACTGTAGGCCAGATATTCTTTGGAGTAGTTTTCTTAATTTGCCTTAGTCTTTCTTTCTAATCTTTTTTTTTTTTCTAACTCTTGTTGTATGTCCATTGGTTTTAATAATAACTTACCAAATGAAAGGCAAAGTGAAGTAGCCGAGCAATTAAAAATAGTCAAGTCCCAGTTTAGGGAAGTGAAGTAAACCTATTGAAATATTATGTAGCCAAAGAATTTGCAGTAACATGCAGGTAATGTTTACAATATAAGTTAAGTGCAAAATTATATAGATAGTGTGAATTCAATCATGTTTTTTCTTTTTTTTAAGTGTGTGAAAATTGTTCTAATTTTCGCTGGTGGTAGAATCATGGAAGATTTGCTTCTTCCTATTTTTCCTTAGTTTTTATAACAGGCATATATAATCAAGGGGAAAATAAGCTAAGAATACTAACATAGAATATTTTATATCTATTGCTTTCTGGACTGCAAGATATAGAAATAGGAATGAACCATCCAACTGTTAAATGTTAAAATCTGTTAGTAAGGGACTTCCCTGGCTGTTCAGGGGTTAGGACTTTGCCCTTCCACTGCAGGGGGCCATGGGTTTGGAGAGCCCGCATGTCACGTGGCATGGCCAAAAAAAAAAAATAGCTAGTAATATGAACACTTGCTATTGACAGGTGGGAAGTACAGAAAAGAGGACATTTGTGTCTATAATTTTTTATACTGAAATTTGCGTATGAATGACTTTATTAGCATTTCCTACAAACGTAAATGGGTAAGATTTATTGAGATCATAAATCCTAAATAATCTAATAGTTATCTCAGCGTTGCTGCTAAGTCGCTTCAGTCGTGTCCAACTCTGTGCAACCCCATAGATGGCAGCCCACCATGTTCCCTCGTCCCCAGGATTCTCCAGGCAAGAACAATGGAGTGAGTTGCCATTTCCTTCTCCAATGCATGAAAGTGAAAAGTGAAAGGCAAGTCGCTCAGTCGTGTCCAACTCTTAGCGACCCCGTGGACTGCAGCCTACCAGGCTCCTCCATCCATGGGATTTTCCAGGCAAGAGTACTAGAGTGGGGTGCCATTGCCTTCTCCGAGTAATCTCAGTAATAGGTATTAAAATGATGGATTATCCTGAATAGTCTGGTTGATTATTGATTGCTGTTCTGATTGACAGCGTTCTATGGCTGGATAATATAATTTATTAATGTAATATAATTTAATATAATCATAATAATATAATGTTATTAATATAATATAATTTATTAATGTGTACCAACTTGTGAATAAGATACTTGTAGAAGAAATGTGTGTGTAAGTATGTGAGAAATAATAAGTGTTTGAAACTTTATATTGATCATTGAAACTGGTCTTAATTTTATTTCAGGAGAATGACATCTCCTGGGCTGGGAAAAAGGAGCTTATAAGAAATGGGGAAAGAGTAAGAAAAAGTGCTCAGATCTAACTCTTGAAGAAATGAAAAAACAGGCTGCTGTCCAGTGTCTTCGATCTGCTTCTGATGAAGTGAGTTTACATTTGGTTTTTAATACTCAGGGGAGAAAAAGGGGGGAGGTGTTTCTTAAAAGTTTATAAATAATACATCTTGACCAAACAAAAACAACTTAGAAAAATAAAGTACTCATTATCTTACCACTGTTATGTAAATATTATCATGTTTTCCTTTGTAGCATTTTTCTGTATGTATTGAGTCTTCCATGATGTGGTTTTTTTTAAGTACTATTGTGATTAGAGAATACCTCATTTTATATCTTTTCCCCACTCAACATATATTTCATTTTGTTATTACGTTACCTTTTAGTGGCTTAGTTATATTATCCAGTAATATTCCAGTAGCCATCTGGTATGCTCTTTGTTACTGGATGTTTAGATTGCTCTTTATTTTTTGTTACACTGTCTAGAATATTTTCATGTGTGCTGTTTCCACGTCTCTATTATTTCCTTTGGATACATTGCTAAATGTGTCATAACGACTCTAACATTTAAGATCACTATATTTGCTTGATTCATAACTTTTTGGTTGTTTTTAAAGAAAATACTGTAGGATGATGTTATTGCTCATTTAACATTTCATGTAAAATATTTCTCTTGTCCTTCAGCAACCTCAAATAGAATCGTTTTAGAGTATAATCGCCTATTTAAATTCGTGCTACGAATTCTCACTTTATTACTCATTATAAGATGTAATCTCTAAGATCATAACTACTTAGAAAATTATTTTGCTTTTACCATGCTATTGACCTAGGCGATTTAGGTGTCTTTATAACACAGAGTTATAGTGGGAAGATTCCTACAGCGTGTCTGTTACAGAGAGGCTTCTGGCCTTCAGAAACTTCCTCCCTAAATTATCTCATGGTCTGATGCTGGGGCAGCCAGCTTCGCTGCGCTTGGTAATCCGCATCTCGTCTGACTGCCACCTGCCATGCGCATCTTTCCAAGCTTGTTCAGCGCTTCCCACCGCTCGAGCAGTCTGTGGGGGCCCTGTCTGTGCGTCCCCGTCTTCCCTTCACGGCTGTGCCTGGACTCTCGCCTTCCCCTGCTTTGCCTCTCCTGGTGCCAGCAGACAGGAAGGTACTGACTGTCTCTCGAGCTGAGTGAACCCTAGTCTCTGAAGGAAGAGTTGTGCGTTCACCCTGCCCTCCTCTCTCCTCTTCCTCCCCTGCTTCAACTTTGTTAACTTCAGGTTTCTTGAAGCTGTGGCCTCATAGACTGTGGGCTAGGAGTCTGGAAATTACCGCTCAGGTGGCTATCTTAGGAACCTTTTTGTTACAGAGCGAGGAAATGTAATGAACCTCATTTAAGACAAAGTGGAAATATACGTGAAGGAGACAAGGGTCTCTCAAAGTGCAGCCGCCTGAGCTGGGAGCCCAGTGATTGACAGCCAGAGTTATTGTGTCTAACGACCTACAGTCTCTCGTCTGCTCCTCTCCCTGTTGTCTACTCCTCTCCCTGTTTCTGGGTTGTTCCTTCGCTACCTGAAGTCTGGTACCCAAGCCTGTTCAGTTAGAGGGAGAATCTGATTGGGTGGACTCGGGCCAGTTGTCCACCTTCGGTTTGAAAATCTGCGTTAAGGGGACAGAGTTGCCTGGAGCAGGGACTGAGTGATAGGAAGTCCTCAGAGAAAAGGGGGTGGTTGGACAGTTACCCAAAAAGTGTTTCCTGTGTGACCCTGAAGGGGGTAGTAGATTGGGAAAGGAATTCAAAGCTTTAAAAGGAATTCAAAATGCAGATGGCTTTTAAAAGTGAAAGGTTAGTTCAGGTAAATTCTCTGGGCAAAATCCAAAGACGCTACTGCTGAGTCATGGCTGGGAGGAAAATCTGAGTAGGGAGTTTCAATCCGGGAAAGGATCTTATTTCTACTTTGGACCAAAGTTACTGAGAAATGACTCTAGCCTTTTAACTCATGGCGAAGTGGAGCGAAAGATAGGAGCTGAGGTTAGGGGGCGAAGGGGGAGTAAAGACAGCTGATGTGCAGGACAGGACCCTGTCCTCTGCAGTGAGGAGCTGGTGGGTGGTTGGGGGTGCCCACGGGAGCTCAAGGTTAGGCAGGGAAGACAGTGCTTTAGCACTGTTGCTTTAGCCTGGCTGTCAAAGGTGGGGTTTTTGTTTTCAAAATCAATGAAGCATATATGTCTTCTTTCCTTCTCCTTTTATTAAAAACTGTTGCATCGCTTTTTCCTAACAAGGTTTTTTTTTTCTTCCTAATCTTATCAAATGAAAGTTGGCTGAGGAAGTGGACGTGCCAGGCATTCACCAGGAGCTTGGTATAGGCCATTTGCAAGTCCTCTGGTTTTTCTTTCTAGAATCTGCTTCATTGAAAAGAAAAGAGCAGAGAAGGCCCTGTGTGGGGAGTTTGAACACAGACGTCTTCTATTTTGGCCACAGTGTCTGTTGTATGCGGGTGTGTTGTTCCTTCCCCAAGTACCGAGGACGGTGATATTTGCGGTTCTGCGCTCTGCTCTCTCCCACGCGGCTCTAATACCAGCTTCACGCCCTTCTCCGTGCAGCTCTGTGTGGTCGCTGTAAGCTGATGAGAGCCAGAGCCACTGACGAGTTTACAGTCTGATCGACTGCAGTGTTAGTGACGTAATCGTGAGACAGGGACGTAGGAGATGCTCTCGCTCTGTCAGGTGGGTAGGTAGGTAGCGGTGATGTCACGTGTGACGTGTGAGGTGAGTTCTCGTTTCTTGCCTGTGTGCACAGTGACCACGGCAGCTGCAGCGCTGGCCGCTCCTGTAAAAGCACGCACCATCTCCAGACTCTCAGCTGCGTCGTGGCTTACGCAGAACGGCGGCCTTCTCTGACTGCACTTTGCATCCCTGTGGTGTGATGCTTGTCCTCATTTAATCCTGGCATCAGGGTGCACCCACACTAGAGCAGGCTCCTGGACCTGCTCCGCTGTGCAGTCATCTGAGAAGAGTTCAGAGCCGTAGGCAAGTTCAGTTATGCAGACCTGTGTGTGTTGGTTGCGGTTTGGCAGCGCCTTGAAGATGCGTGAGCCGTTGCTTGCTCCTCCAGGGGACCCCGCTCTGTAACGGACCTCGATGTTTGTCAGGTCCACGCTGAAACTGCCTTTGCTACACTCTTCATTCACACCTGCCGATAGCATGGAATTCTTGGTCCTCATTGTTTTCTATAACATTTTGCATTCGCTTCAAGAGCAGCTGGTCCCGGGGCCGTAGAGAAGAATGGTGCTGTGGCTCGTGATGGCCACTGGACATCCCCCAGTGGACATGTCTCCCACGTGATGTCAGCCTGAGCTGATGTGGACAAGGGCACGTGCCTGCTGTGGTTAAGTGGACGTGGACCCCCATCCCCCTTTCGAGAGCATAAACAGAAAGCTGGACTGCGCCAGCAGTTGCTTCCTGAACCCTCAAGTTTACTGGGTTTTGTTTTCTCTGCAGAGTCAGAGCTTTTTGCATCGTTTTGGTTTTGTCTTTAATAATTATTTTTCTGTTTCATTTTTATTGAGGTGCTTAAAACAAAATCAAAGCTAGTATTTCATCTCCCATTTGAGGAATGATTAGGATGTTAGAAACTCAACAAGGGCCCTGTTTGGGGAAGAAATAAAATTAGGGTGCAATGATCACTTATTGTAAGTTATTTCTGTTAACTTAGTTTTGAAAGTAACAGCAAGGTGCTGGCCCCGGGCCCCGCCTCAATCTGGTTATTTAAAGAGAAGAGCCTCATAAAGAATCTATATCTTTGGTGCAGTGGAGTCTCATTGCAGTTGCTCATGTTTTCTCAGTGAGCTAAGTTCACCAGTGACATTCTTTTTGCCTGTAGAAGTTCCAGTACATCTCAGTATTTCACATATGTATTATTTACACGCTCTACAGAGATGTGTGTAAAAAACACGTAAGGTTGTTCACGGCAGTTTACTGTCAGGGTTACTTTTGACCAGGTACATTGTTCCTTTGCCTGCCAACGTTTGAGCTTAATTCATTCTGGATCACTGAGCATCCAGTGAAGCTGATGCTGACCGGGCCTTCCACACGTGCAGGGCCTGTCCAGGCGCTCTGTGTGCCCCGCGAGAGGTGCCGCCGTGCTCCCTCTACAGGCCAGACCCCCAAGAAGCCAGCGGGTTTTAAAGCTGAGATGGTCCCAATTGCTGTGTTTCACAGCCAGCCCTACCCACGGAAGCCCAGGCCTTATCTCCTTGGGCAGAGATGGAGCTGGGCCTTCAAGGAAGCCTATAGGCCCTTACGAGGGCTCTGGCTTTTCCTCGGAGAAGGCTTGAATGTTGCAGAGCTTGGAGCAGAGGAGTAATGCAACTTGACTTACCTGCTGATAGCATGCTGCTGGCTGTTACATGAAGAGTGCATGGGCCGGGTGAGGCTAGGGAGGTTGCCGGGCAGAGGTGGACCCAGAAAGCAGGTGAGAGGCTATTACAGGAGTCCAGAAGGCCGACGACAATAAGGCCTGGTTGGATTCTAAATATATTTGGAAGCAGAGCTGACAAGCTCGGGTGTCCGGTGGAGCTGTGGCCCCCTGCCTTTTTGGTACAAGGGAATGGTTTAGCAGAAGACAGTTTTTCCCCCTGATGGGATGGGGGGCGGGGGAATGGTTCAGGCCGTCCTGTGAGCCACGGGGAGGGTGGATGAAGCTTCGCACCCCCCACCTCCTGCTGTGCGGCCCCAGCCCCAGGGGGTGCAAGGAGGGCAGAATCAAGGAAGACAGCCCTGAGCAGCTGCAGGAGTGGACCCTTCCCTTACCAAGGAAAGGGAGTTCGGGAAGGAACACTAGCTCTGAGTGGATGGGTATGAATTAAGACTTGAACGTGAGGTGCCTGGGAGAGAGCAGTCAGAGATCTTGAAAACGCAATTGGATACGCGTGTCTGGGGTGCAGGGGCTGGTGGTCTGGGCCGGGAGGCCACAGAACAGCCCACCTGATGCTGGTCTGGCCGGGGACTGAGTCCGGGAACTGGGTCTGTGGTCTCGCGCGTCTCCAGGGGCTGAGTCGGCTGCTGGCAGAGGGAGACATTGCGGAGTCTGTCCTGGGGGTGCCGGGTCTTTTTCTCTCTTTAGGAAAAGGTGGGGGTGTTTATAGGAAATTTCCTGAACTCTTAAGCTTTCTAAGCGAGGATGTGAAAAAGGAAACAAATGGGAGGTGCCCCCCTAACCATCTGATAGTGAGGGCATGAAAGGAGGCCTACAGGGGCTTTGGCATGGAGCCCGGAGCAGCGGTGAGCCCCTGTGGATGTGGCCAGGGAAACACGGAGCTGTGAGCAGGGCTTGAACCCCCACGTCCCCTCCCTGAGCACACTGTCTCTCTCTGTGGGTACCGCCACTCAGAACCTGTTGTTCATCTCCTGTGCACGTCCGTATCTTTCTACTGAATGTTCTGTGAGACGGTACCCAAACGCGGGACTGTCCTGCGTGTAAACTTTAAATGAACGGTATCATCCTGTATGTATTTTATAATTTGTTTTTAGTTAACATTTTGAAAGATTTTATCTATGTTGATAGTATGACCTTACTTCTTTTCACTGCTTGCTGTCCATTGTAACACTTAAAGCTGCTGCTTCTCTGGGTCATGGCCCTTTCAGTGGTTTCCCAGTTCTGACCGTGGTGAAGACCACAGCAGGGACTGTTTCTGAGTCTCCATCCTGAGCAGCGCTTTTCCTCAAGGATGTACACCGTCGTCAGCCTGCTGAACCAAGTCGGCTGTTTTTTCACTGTATTTTGGCATCACAGGCTGAGTATCTGATGAAAGCTGTGGGCCTCACCGGAAAGATCGTCTTCTCTTACACGCCTCCTTGGCCCGTGGCAGGCTCTTGTCTCCTCTGTAATGCGGACTAGAGAGCGCACAGCAGTGAGAGCCGGGGACGAGGCCGTGGGCAGGTGTGTGTCGACGGCCCTGTGTTCAGGGGTGGGACTCAGAGCCCTCACGGGAGGGCAGAGACAGCCTTTTGTGTGTTTGGATTTTCTTCTAAAGTCACTTACCCTCGGGTGTGCTCTCATTGTCGTGCCCACGTGTCCCACTGCTGCCTGTGGCACCGTCTATGTGACACCGCCACGTGCTTGTGTGACTCCCGGCCACCAGAAGGCCTGAGTCTGTGAGCCCTGGTGTACGCTCTCGGCGCTCTCCCTGTTCTCCTGTCTGTTTCTTCCTGAACGGTGCTGTGGGCCAGGCTGGGCCCTGCTGGGTGGCCCCGTGCTGGCCCTGTGTGAGGGCCCTGTGTTGCCACCCACGGAGCGGGAACTGGACCATCTGGGCTTGCCCTCCTGGCTTGTCCGGTGCCTCCGCAGGGCCGGCTCGGAGCCGAGACCCTCGCTGCACGAGGCTGAGGCTCTGCTGATGGTAGATGGAGCCAGAAGTCAGCACCCCCAGAGGACAGCCGTCGCCCCTGCTGGTGTTTCGCCGAGGAGTCCCCGCAGACCCGTGGGGCGAGTGCCTGAGACCCGGTCCCCAGAGTGCACGGCAGGCGACTTCCCCATCCTGTTGGTACTTCTGGAGAGGTGGGAGCCAGGCAGGAGTGCAGCAGCCAGCTCCTCTGTGGGCAAGTGTGAGATCCCGTGGTCAAACCTGGAGCCTGACAGGTGGATCCGCGTGGCTCTCTTCTCCCTGGCTGCCGCAGCTCTGAAGCCTGGGGAGTTCCTCACTGAGGAGAAGGTTGCTGCAGAGAAGAAACAGTCAACTGGCAAGATGGTCTCCTGAAAATCCTAAACATGATGGTGGAAATGAAAGCCTGGAAGAAGGGTGGGAAGGTATAGCTGAGGAAGTCTCCCAGGAAGAAGACCCAGAAATGAAGCAGCAGTAAACAGAGAAGATAAAAGAAGTTAGGGGATCAGTACAAGAAGCCAGCTTCCCTGGTGGCTCAGAAAGAATCCGCCTGCAATGCAGGAGACCCAGGTTCGATCCCTGGCTTGGGAAGTTCTCCTTGAGAAGGGAATGGCTACCCAATCCAGTATTCTTGCCTGGGGAATTCTGCTGACAGAGGAGCCTGGTGAGCTACAGTCCATGGAATCACAGAGTCAGACACAACTGAGTGACTAACACATATGAAGTAAAAAACCCAGCTATTTGGAAGTGTGTTCTTACCATTTTCCAGATGTGGAAAGTAAGGCTTCAGTAGGTGCATAACTTCTGGGCAGTCATGTGGCTAACTCTGGGGTGAACTTCAGACCTGCGTCTGTCTGACTCCACCCGCCGGCCCCCGGTCCTGCGTGGAGCAGGCAGTTGCGTGTCCTGCATGTCACGCCTGTCAGTGATCACAGGGTCGGTGTGGGGCTGTCCGTCCAGCACTTAGGGGCTGTCCAGTACAAAAAGGTTCTCCATAAAAGGTTAGCCTTTGAGATGATTAACATAGCCACAGAAACCTTTGTGGAGAGGAGGGATAACCAGGCAGGACAAGTCAAGACTGCCTTTGTTTTCTTGATGCTAAAGATTAAAGTCCTTAGCTGAGAAGGATGGGAGGAGAGGAGGAAGAAGTACCATGCTGTGGGGTGGGAGATGATCGAAACCAACGAAAAAGCTTTCCCAGAAGCAGGGGGACGGTACATCGCTGAGGGTCTGGCCGGGGGCTCCCTCATCTCGGAAGTGTCCCGGGTCCACCCGGTAGCCCGGGGGGAGTGAAGGCAGCAGGGGCCGCACCGTGCGGTCCCAGCAGGACCCAGAGGGCCTTGCATTCTCTGGATCAGGTATGTTTCTCTTTCTTAATCGTCCAACCTCAAACTCAGAGCAAAAACCCCAAAGTGCTGGAAAAGGCGATGAATCCAGAAATGAGACTCTGGGAAATGAAAGTCAGATCCACTGTCTAGAGATGGCACCAGTTTTTGGGTGGCTTGACGTGACAGGCACGCCCACCTTGGTTTCCTCTCGGGAACCTTGAGATGGGGGTGTTCAGAGACGAGGAGCGGGCCTGCACTCGGGGACCCAGGCCCAGGTCCAGTGCTCTGGGCTGTCTCCTGAGACGTGGGAGTTAGTGGAGTGTAAGCCCTAACGAGGGGCTCACCTCGCAGGCTGTTCTGAGGGAGGGAGGAATAAACGAGTGAACAGTCGTTACGGAAGGCTGCCTCCCGGACCTCTCCTGAAAAGCACCAGGCTCTGTGTGTGTTTCCCAGTGTAAAGATTTGGATACCATAACTTGCATTTTAGAGTGATCCTATGGTCTGCAGAGAAATTTTTCATGTTGGTTTGATACTGGGAGGTAAATGGGTATTATCCATCTTGCAGCTGGAAAAGTGGTTCTTGAGTTAAATGGTAGAACGTTAGTGTTTTGTGTTTTGTTTTTTTTTTCATCTACAGCATTTTTCTCCTTTTGAGTTATCCCTAAAGCATGAATATAATATACTTCTTCCTTAAAATACCGTAGGCTCTAGGTGTTCTTGAATGCCCTTGTGGATATGCTACACTATTAAAATATGATAATTAAAATTATCTAGTTAATATAATTGGGAAGAAGGATAAGATTTCTCATTAGCAGCACCAAATCCACGCTTCAGAATGCCTGCTGGGAGATGACAGGGTCCAGTACGGCTTCTGACACCCTTTATGTCTCGCAGTTTGCTCGTGTGGTAATCCAGTGGTCTAATGATTTTGTGTGTGTGAGAGAGAGAAACTGTAGTTAGGATGCTGCAGGAATCAAGGAAGACAGGCCTGATGGGAGTGCCTGTCCCTTGTGGAGCACGCATGTTGCTTCTCTCCCATTTGCACATGAGAGCGAATGGATGCGCTCCTAAGCTGCACTACTGTCCAGACCAGAGCAACTGAATTTTACAGTTGCTTGGAAGGACTTTCCAAGACAAAGCAAAAAAGCGAGCAGCGTCCGGTGACTGTTGTCCTGGCTGGCCCGTGGAGGACAGTACACGCCCGCCGGCTCAGAGCCCTGACCGGAGTGGGATAAGCGATCCCTCGGGCTCGGTGTTCGGCACTGGAGGCTGGCGCCAGCTTTAGAAACGGCGACACAGGCTTGCTGTACCGAAGAGCAGCGTGCCGCCGGCAGTCAGCTGACACTGGTGTTAGGTTCATGGTCCGGAGGAAATGGAATAAAGCGGCCATACTCACCCCAGCTTGAACACTATGGTAAGCGAGTCCCCCCGGTGGCATTGTGTAGCTGCAGCTGTGTATATTATGGTTAGTCCCTGCCGTGGTTTCTAGGGCTTCGTCAGGAACGGTCAGCTCTCTCCTGGCCCGCTTTCCTTTCCTCCTTCTGTCCTGTCTCCCGTCAAAAGCTGTGCTGCGGTGTGGATGGCATGTAACTTAATCAGTGTGTACAATTAGCCGTTCTCATTGTGATCCTTCTCGCTGCTCAGACTGTGTGACTGTGCGCTTTCTCCTTTAGGATATCTCTAATGCTCGTGCTGAGTCATTTTGAGGGAAGCAAATGGGGTAACGTTCTATTTTTAGCTCCTCGAGGCCCCACGAGGGCGAAGGGCAGCAGAGTCCTGTGCGTCCGCTCAGGTCATGCCCACCTAGAGGGACTCGGTTCCAATTTAAGTAGGACTTTTCAGCTGCTGAGTAAACACAGAGCTCCTGGGAAACACGTTCACTTTTCCGGTACCTTGTGAAAGGTTGTTTCCTTTTCCTCCCTTGAGAGAGAGAGAATTTTACAAGTTTGAAAGTCTGCGTAGTGAAAGGTTTGCTCACGCCTGTTTGCATCATTCATTTTCCGTCGAGTGAGGCTCTTATGCTCCCCCCACCCTCCCACCGATTTCCGACTCTTCCATGCCCTCTCCTTAAATTTTACCCTGATTCTGTACAGAGGCCACTACCCTATCCATGACCCGTGCCGTGTGGCTTTCACATTTGTTCACAGTGATGACATATGTTTTCCATCTGCTCTTTCTGTTCCAGTCATGAGTGTTCACTTAAAAAGAGAAAAAAAGAAAAAGAAATCACCTGCTTTCTGTAGACTGTGAACTGCTAAGAGGATCAGAAGGCAATTTTTTGTGATTTTAATTTGTATTGAACCCGGTACAAGCCCTTTGCTCACACAGATGTTACAGATGTTGAATAGCGGTTTTTTTGATAGTGACAGACTCTTAGCTGTAAGACAGGCATTTAGGTCCTGAGGCTCCCCCATGAGCAAGCTGCTGTACCCCCGGGAGACAGAGCCAGTCTGGGAGTCTCATAAGTCTTTTTACATTCTATCAGCCATGCCGGTAAATATGCTTTATTAGTAAACTATGTCTACTGGATTGAATCTACTCTTATGTTCACTTAAATATGGATAATGTATTTCTTTTGAAACATGAAAGATTTGTAAAGCTTTCCTGTTAAGACAACAGTGTATAAACAGCTTGACTTCCATACCTGGCAGTCACCATGTGCGTTTCTGTCCCCGCAGAGCTCTGGCATTGAGACTTTAGTGGAGGAGCTCTGCTCCAGGCTGAAGGACCTGCAGAGCCAGCAAGGTGAGAGCGCTGTCCCTGTGGGCTGTCCATGTCCACCATGCAGGGCACAGGTCTCAGAACCAATCGGAAAGAAAGAGCACAGAACCACAGTCTTCGTACCCAGTGTGTCGCCAGGCCGGTGTCCTGCCCCGTCTTTGGCTGTGGAAGGCTGCGGGTCAGCCCATGGCCATCCTCTGCAGAGATGTCCCTGCTCTCAGAGGAGTGGCTTCATCTGCTGGAGCACTCCTGGAGAGGAGATGCAGCTCTGGATCTGGAGCAGTCATCTCTTGCCTTTTCCACCCTCCCTTGCTCCCCATCACCCCACACTAACACTCGCCTGTGTGGCAGCGAGGCCCGCAGAGGTGTGTGACTTGCCTTTTCAGGGTTGCTGCGGGAACTTCTGCCGTGAGTCTTGACTGTTTTGGGAGGGCAGACTCGACAGGCCCCTCGAGTCGTTGTCGCCTGTGAACGCTCACAGCTTCTTTCCCCAGCGTTTCTGCAGGCCCATAGAGTGAGAATCACCTGCTAAGGGTCTTTCTTTTGCTTTTCCCCTTCATGGTCATCTCGCTGCACGCCCCCAAGTCTTGAGCCTTTTTAAAGGCTCAAGAGGGCAGTTTCTAATCTGAGGGCAGGATTGTGAGCTAAGAGTTGAAACACAGCCCTTGCTCCCCTACATGCTAAGTAACAGAGCTAATTGTAGTAACTTTCTTTACATATCAGTTTTAATCAGGAAGAGGCGATATAAAGTCCGTGAATGCGGAATCTTGTGAGAAAGTATTTTTGGAACCCAAACAGATGTTCTGTCCTTGCGGTGTAATTAATAAGCACCCAGGGGATTTCAGTCTCGTAACTAAGTGCCTCTAGCATGCTCTGTCAGTGATGAGGTCAGAGATCTCAGCCCAGTGTTAATGTGGTTGAGCAGAGTTTGCCCTGGTTCACTGAAGAAACGTTTCTTTCTTTTTGGCCGTGCCACGGAGCATTTGGGATCTTAGTTCCTTGGCCAGGGATCGAACCCACACCCTCTGCATTGGAAGCGTGGAGTCTTAACCCCTGGACCACTAGGGAAATCCCTGAAGAAATAGATTTTTATTAAAAAGATAAACTGGTGTAGAGTTCTTTTTAAGCCACAGAAGCCTATGTAATTTCTGAGTAAATTTACTTGAGAAACTTTTAAAAACACGAGCATTTACCGACTTGATACAAGACAAATCTTTCTGAATTTTTGTTTTCCTTAACAGAAGAGAAGATTCACAAGAAGTTAGAGGGGTCTCCCTCTCCAGAGGCAGAATTATCGCCCACAGCGAAGGATCAAGTGGAAATGTACGTCAGGCTGTGTTCCGTGATCAAGTCGCAGTAATGACTGCCCAGCTGCATGGTTTACAGGTTTAGTTTGTCATCTGCGGTTTAGTTTGCTATTTTGTAACTCAGGAATCTGTTGAGCACTTACTGTGTGCCTGACACAGAGAACTCAAAGGTGAATAAGATGGTCTTATCTTTTTTTCACACACATTGAATCGATATTTGTGAAACTGATAAAGCGAGCAAGGCTATTATTTATGGTCCATTCATACATGACCTTTGAAGTTCAGCGCCAGTCCTTTGAGCCAGCTGTGGGAATTAGGACTGTCTTTGTTTTACATACAAGGAAGCCAGCTTCCCACTGCTGATTACCGAGGGAACGTGGGCAAGTCATGAACCCGTGTCAGACTTGTTTCCTGAAGATGCTTTTCCGCTCTCTTCATAAATGGTTTGTATTTAAGTTGGCTGCATTGTAAGCAGACTTCCTTATCATACATGTCATTGGAATCTCCAAACTTGTAAATCTTAAGTGGAAAGCAGGATGTCGTTGGTCGTGTGGTGTGTGCTATCCGGCGTGGTGGCGTGCGCTGTCGGGCGTGGCATGGCATGTGCTGTGTGGCGTGGCGTGTGCTGTCCAGCGTGGCAGCGTGCGCTGTCCAGTGTGGGTTGCATCCTGACCCCCAGAGTCCAAAGATTTCATATAAAAAAGAATGTAAAGCATTACATTAGCGTTTTTATTGAGTATATGTAAAATGATCATGTGGATATATTTGGCTAAGTAAAATACACTGTCTAAATTAATTTCACTTGTTTCTTCTTACACTTCTAACGGGATTCCGAGAACATTAAAAATGACTTACAAAGCTCACAGTATGTTTCCGTCAGACAGCGTGGTGTAGACTGAAAAGGAGAGTCCGGCATAGGCTTGCAAACTCAGCCCTGGAGCACTCCGTGTGTGACCTTGACTGGCCTCAGCAATGACAGTCCCCACTCCGGCAGCCAGCCTGGCTCTCCCAAGTCTTCCTTGGCCAGTCTAGTCTGTCTCGCTCTGAAACCTTCCGGGGCTACCAGTTTCCTAGCACACCGAAGCCCTGTTTCCAAGCCCTGCAGCGCCAGCCTCCTGGTTCCCGCCCGTGTTGCAGGAGCCACTGCTCTCCTGAGGCGTGGAGTGGGTGTCTCTGTGTCCTCACCCCGGTTCCCACTCTGCCCAGCCGGTGCTCCCAGACCGCAGCGTGCCTGGAGCATCAGGCTCAGGTGTGGTCCACCTGTCTGATTGTTCTGGGCCTCGCCAGCATCCATCCCCTTTCCTGAACCCTTGAATCCCATGATCGCTGCCATTTCTGACAGCCTGCTTAACCAGCTGGGCGTCACACTTGGCTTCTGAGAAGCAGACACAGTGACAGTCAGCGATTCATTGTGCCTGTTAATCCGTCCCCTCTTCACAGCTCTGGGAGGTAGGTACTGTGGTCAGCCCGTTTTCCAGGCCACAGGTTTAGGACCTGTGCCTAAGCTCACAGAGCTGGCAGATAGCGAGTGAGGACTCAGGCTCGGGGAGTGTGGCTGCAGAGCGCCTGCTCGCAACTGCTTTGCTCTCCAGCTCTTCACCCGCCTCTGTTTCTAGTGCATACAACAGCCTTGTGAGAGACGCCTCGGTGCCCCCGTTTTCCAGGCGAGGAAACGGCCCGTGACACAACGTCACAAGCAGAGGAGATGAGCTAAGATTCACGTGTGGACGTTCCTTATCAGAATTTAGCATTCTTCCCACAGTATCCCATCTGTACTTTGCGACTTTACGAAAATCCAAAGTTTAAAGTCGTCGGCTTAACATATTCTCTAAGTATTCCTGGAGCGCTTATCTCGGTGTTGAACTTTGAAGGTGCTTGATCCACGGACTTAAGTTTAAAGGTTTTACTGTATTGTCAGTTTTTTAAGTTGCTCACTCATGGATGGCGTGTAAACACTGACTCTGTTGAAATGCCCCATTCTCAGATGGGTGATGCTGTTTTGCTATACTGGATGACGTCTTGAGCGCCCACTTTTGAAATCTCTTGCTTATTTTTTTCAGGTACTATGAAGCGTTTCCACCGCTGTCCGAGAAGCCAGTTTGCCTGCAGGAAATCATGACCGTGTGGAACAAGTCCGCAGTCGGCTCCTACTCGAGCTCGTCCTCCTCGTCCACAGCCCCTCCAGCCAGCACAGACACGCCCTCCCCCAAGGACTGCAACAGCGAAGGCGA
>SJXQ01012938.1:187416-219502 GCA_006408695.1 Aepyceros melampus | reverse complement strand
AGCGTGTTGTTCAGCCTCCATATGTTGGAATTTTTAATAGTTTTTCTCCTGTAATTGAGATCTAATCTTACTGCATTGTGGTCAGAAAAGATTCTTGGAATGATTTCATTTTTTTGAATTTGCCAAGGCTAGATATATGGCCCAGGATGTGATCCATCCTGGAGAAGGTTCCGTGTGTGCTTGAGAAAAAGGTGAAATTCATTGTTTTGGGGTGAAATGTCCTATAGATATCAATTAGGTCTAACTGGTCTATTGCATCATTTAAAGTTTGTGTTTCCTTGTTAATTTTCTGTTTAGTTGATCTATCCATAGGTGTGAGTAAGGTATTAAAGTCTCCCACTATTATTGTGTTATTATTAATTCCCCCTTTCATACTTGTTAGCATTTGTCTTATATATTGTGGTGCTCCTATGTTGGGTGCATGTATAATTGTATATCTTCTTCTTGGATTGATCCTTTGATCATTATGTAGTGTCCTTCCTTGTCTCTTTTCACAGCCTTTGTTTTAAAGTCTATTTTATCTGATATGAGTATTGCTACTCCTGCTTTCTTTTGGTCTTTATTTGTGTGGAATATCTTTTTCCAGCCCTTCACTTTCAGTCTGTATGTGTCCCTTGTTTTGAGGTGGGTCTCTTGTAGACAGCATATATAGGGGTCTTGCTTTTGTATCCATTCAGCCAGTCTTTGCCTTTTTGTTGGGGCATTCAACCCATTTACATTTAAGGTAATTATTGATATATATAATCACGTTGCCATTTATTGTTTTGGGTTCGAGTTTATACACCATTTTTGTGTTTCCTGTCTAGAGAAGATCCTTTAGCATTTGTTCGAGAGCTGGTTTGGTGGTGCTGAATTCTCTCAGCTTTTGCTTGTCTGTAAAGCTTTTGATTTCTCATTCATATTTGAATGAGATCCTTGCTGGGTACAGTAATCTGGGCTGTAGGTTATTTTCTTTCATCACTTTAAGTATGTTCTCCCATTCCCTGCTGGCCTGAAGAGTTTCTATTGAAAGATCAGCTGTTATCCTTATGGGAATCACCTTGTGTGTTATTTGTTGTTTTTCCCTTGCTGCTTTTAATCTTTGTTCCTTGTGTTTGATCTTTGTCAATTTGATTAATATGTGTCTTGGGGTGTTTCACCTTGGGTTTATCCTGTTTGGGACTCTCTGGGTTTCTTGGACTTGGGTGATTATTTCCTTCCCCATTTTAGGGAAGTTTTCAACTATTATCTCCTCAAGTATTTTCTCATGGTCTTTCTTCTTTTGGGACTCCTATGATCAAATGTTGTGGCATTTAACATTGTCCCAGAGGTCTCTGAGATTGTCCTCATTTCTTTTAATTCATTTTTCTTTTTTCCTCTCTGATTCATTTATTTCTATCATTCTATCTTCTACCTCACTAATCCTATCTTCTGCCTCCCTTATGTTACTATTTGTTCCCTCCAGAGTGTTTTTGATATCATTTATTGCATTATTCATTATATAATGACTCTTTTATTTCTTCTAGGTCTTTGTTAAACCTTTCTTGCATCTTCTCAATCCTTATATCCAGGCTATTTATCTATGATTCCATTTTGTTTTCAAGATTTTGGATCATTTTCACTATCATTATTCAGAAGTCTTTATCAGGTAGATTCCCTATCTCTTCCTCTTTTGTTTGGTTTGGTGAGCATTTCTCCTGTTCCTTTACCTGCTGGGTATTCCTCTGTCTCTTCATCTTGTTTAGATTGCTGTGTTTGGGGTGGCCTTTCTGTATTCTGGCAGTTTGTGGAGTTCTCTTTATTGTGGAGTTTCCTCACTGTGCATGGGGTTGTACAGGTGGCTTGTCAAGTTTTCCTGGTTAGGGAAGCTTGTGTTGCTGTTCTGGTGGGTGGAACTGGATTTCTTCTCTCTGGAGTACAATAAAGTGTCCAGTAATGAGCTATGAGATGTCGATGGGTTTGGAGTGACTTTGGGCAGCCTGTATATTGAAGCTCAGGGCTATGTTCCTGTGTTGCTGGAGAATTTGTGTGGTATGTCTTGCTCTGGAACTTGTTGGCCCTTGGGTGGTGCTTGGTTTCAGTGTAGGTATGGAGGCATTTGATGAGCTCCTGTCGATTAATGTTCCCTGGAGTCAGGAGTTCTCTGGTGTTCTCAGGATTTGGACTTAAGCCTCCTGCTTCTGGTTTTCAGTCTTATTTTTACAGTAGCCTCAAGACTTCTCCATCTATACAACATCATTGATAAAACATTTTTAATCATCACCTCACACCCTGCATTCGCTGAGACACACATGAAGGACCGAGGAGACCATGGACTCTCCACCTGGCCCTACCTTGGCAGTCACCCACATTCAGTGGATATGTGGACGGATGACAAACCCCTCAGGACAGGGCTGAGAATAGCCTCTGCAATGCCCTGCTGCTCAACGTGCAGTCAGGCAGCCCAGAGGCAGCTTCCAGTTCAGGCCAGTGATGTCCTGCAAAGCGTTTTTAATAGAAATAAAATATTGAATAACAATAGTCTATAAGCTGAAAGAGTTAAAGCCCTCTAAGTTTTAGTAAGAGAAGAGCTTCCCAGGTGGTGCAGTGGTAAACAATCTGCCTGCCAGTGTAGGAGATTCCAGAGACATGGATTTGATCCTTGGCTTTGGAAGATCCCCTGGAGTAGGAAATGGCAACCCACTCCAGTGTTCTTGCCTGGAGAATCCCCATGGACAGAAGAGCCTGGCTGGCTGCAGTCCATGGGGTCACAAACAGTCGGACAAAACTGAATGACTAAGCATAGCATAGTTTGGGTCAAATTTCTTAAAAATGGAGTTTATAAAACAATCAGTTGCCATTTCAGAATAACCTGAATTTTGAGACAAAAGATGTTGAAATCACTTTTCATTGTATTAATGAGACATTGTTCATTTAAATATAAGGATTCTAGGGGGAAATATATAATAAATCATTTTGAAGTACAAGTGGATTTGAATAGATGGGGACAAAAATTATGTATAAATGTGGATATATATACGAAGGATAAAAAATTATGTATTTTAATTGCTGCATTAAAATAGAAAAATATTAGAAAGAACCTAAATGTACAACACACGAATGGGTGAAGTATGACACTCGTGTAGAATGAAATGTTTTTATAGCTACTTAGTGACATGGGAAAATAGCTATAATTAGTAAACAATGTATAAAACTTAAATACAAAATGATCACAAAAAATTATTAATGTAGTAAAATGTGTCTAGAAACAGGATTAGGAAGAAAAAAGAATATTAAGTGATAGGGAAATGAATAATTTGTATTTTATACTTTATATTCTATTTCCAAGTTTTTACAATGAGACTTTCATAATCAGATAACAGACTAATTTTATTCTAAAGCTTTAATATTTTGTCAGCATATATATATATACACACACACACACACACACACATGTATATTATGGCCCAGAATCTCTGTGAATGAAATAGTACAGGAAAAATGAATTCTGGAAAAAGACAACATGGCAAGCCTTTAAGAGAACATTTTTAAGAACAGGGGTCTTGCTGTATTTCTAATTAGCGTGTAACTTGATATAAAGTAACTTCCTCACTTAAAAGTATTATGAATGTGCAACAAAGCCTCACCCAGAGGTTGCTGTGGCTACCAAGGTAAACCTGATTAGGCTGGCATTCATTCTGTTTCCAGGTGAGGCAGGAGAAAAGAATGAGGGGTTCTTAGAGGCACTGGGAAGGAGACACACCTCCCATCTGGGCCTCTGTCTTGTCTCCTCTCCCACCTGTCTCTCTTTCCTCCCCCACCTCTCTCCACTATCATCTTCCCTCTTTGTTTCCCAGCCTCAGTGCAGTCAATAGCATCAGACCCCCTCTGCTGCTGTTCCTAACCCCGTGCCTTTCTGGGCCTCCACGGGAGGCTGCACTTTTCTCAGCACCTCCCTCACCATAAGCTCTGGGAGGCAGCATTTGTCTCCCACTGGAGCCTTGATGCCTAGGACCTGTCCATGGTGGGTACCCAGTGAATATGTGTTGACTGCATGAATGAATGGAGGCTCATTCTCAGTGTCTATTGTGGGCTCCTCTTCATCTGCTCATCCTTAAATATGGTCATTCTTCATGATTCCATGCTCAGTTGCTTTTTCCTTCCTTTCTTTAGGTTTCTGCCAGATGATCTCTCCCTCTCTTTGTTTTAGCTAACATTCATGTGAAAATGAGCCCAACTTTTCAACTCAACTTCATCTTTTTTCCTCATCTGGATTTCCAACTGCTTTCAGTTAGATCTGTAGATCCTCCTTATTCTCATCCATAACTCATCATCTTCCTCCCAGTCATCTTTCCTCCTTGAACTCCAACTCATCTAACATCACATCCCTTCAACATTCCCAGATGGAAGCTCAGAGAAGCCTTTTATTTTCCTCCAACCCTCCCTGATGAGGATGGAATTGTGCCCCTCTTTTCTCTTCCATTCCCACTGCCCCTGTTCCATGTCTCACCAAGATCATCACCAAACACTGTGGGTTTCCTTACTTTGAATCTCCATCTCCCATGGCTGCTGCTGAATTTATTTTCCAAACTATGGAATTCATCGTGTTCCCATCTTGCTCAAAAACCCCTGATGTTTCCCATTGCCTTCAGAGTAAAACCCAAGCATGCAAGACTCCTCTCCATCTTCATGGGAGGTGAAGTCACATCATTTCCATGACTGCTCACATTTCTCCATCTGCCTGGATACTATTTTCCCACAACTCTGCCTCTCAACTGGTTCAGCCCCCTGCAAAGCCCATATCAAGCACTACGTCCTCTGAGAAGCCTTTTCCCAAAGCTTCAGTCAGGATTAAGGGTGCTCTCCTTGGTGGTTGGATAACCTCTTGATGATAACTCCGCTACAGCAGAGGTCAAGGCTGTGGGCTGCAGGTGGGTAGACAGAGGAGAACGTAAGGAGTCATTGAGAACATGAGCATGAGGGATAAAGATTTCTCCCCTAGAATGAGCTCAGGTCTACTCCTTCCACTTTACCACAACTAAATAATTCATGCCCTATCTCATCTCCTTACTAAGCAAGATGTGGTCCATTTTCAACCTTTAAAAAGGTCAGAGTTAAATCCTGGTCCATTCATCCTTCTTCCGTTCTCCCTTCATGTGTGGTTATTTGGCAGAACCATGAAACAAAAGGGAGGTTCACACACTTTTAAGAAAAAGTCACTGCCATAGGCAGCTAAAGCAACAGAATATTTTCTTTATAAAAATAAATTTGGCAGAAGCTGGTTGTTTTCTGCAGACATTGTGAGCAATCAAAATAAGTTTGAAACTGTACTTCCAAACAAGTAAAAGCTGCCTCTGTTAGCGCATGTTTCCCCCACTCTCTAGTGGAAAATTTACAACAGAAGTCTTCCCTTCCTCTTTCCATCCTCTTCACAATGCAACCCCTGACCTTTGGAGCCTCCATCTCCAGCCAGAGGTAGATAACTAAATAGGGAGAAAAATGCAAACCTTTGGAAATAAAGAATGCGTCATACAAAGCATTACGTTCAAGTCATTTTCTTGAATGTTTTGGATAACTCTCATCTTTAGGGACGAAAATCTGAAACAGAGCAATTACATCACAAATGGAACATTCATATAGTCACTGGGATAACAAAACATTCGGGGAAGGAAAAGGCTATATAATTTCAATGAGATCCAGGTGGAATATCCCTCTCAGCAAATGTCTACACATCAGCCCATAAAAATGATGGAAAAGGCACAAGACAAGAATAAAAGCAAGAGTGCCAGGGCCTCATCCACCTAAACCCACAGCCTCTCTGAGCTTGTCCTCTCCAACTACTCCTGCCATCCATTCTTCCTTCCTCCCAAGGGCCTGGATCTCTTTCATGCTTTCTGGGGTCTTCTGCTCATTGGCTTCCTTCCTTCTCTCCCTGGGCAACCAAACTCTCTCCTGACCCACAGCTGGGGATGGCAAGAGGGAGAACAAAATGACCAATGCAACTAGCAAGAGTGATGACAGCTTCAGAAGCCCTTGCTAAGAGTCAAGTACTGGGTTGGTTGCTTAACATGGATTATCTCATTTAATCATGACAACCCTAAGTTCTATAATTGTTTCCATTTTATAGCTGGGGGAAATGAGGTTTAGAAAGGTTAAGTATCTTGCCCAGCATCACACAGCTGTTAGTATGGCAGAACCAGCTCTCAAATTTAATCTGACGCCAAAGTTAATCACTCTAACCAATAGAGTTCTTAGAGGAACACATTTCCATCCACAAGATAATTAGCAAAGAAAAAAAGAAAAGTATATTAGGAAGGATGAAGCACTAGGAAGTCAGAGAGAAAGCCTTATGAAGAGATGAAGGAGAGTGGGAGTCAGGGATGAGGAGAGTGGGACAGTCTGGAGAAATGGCTGGACCACTACAGGTATTGCTGTTTAAATCGCTCAGTCATGTATTACTCTTTGTGACCCCATGGACTGTAGCTTGCCACTCTCCTCTGTCCATGGAATTTCCCAGGCAAGAATACTGAAGTGGGCTACCATTTCCCTCTCCAGGGGATCTTCCTGACCCAGGGATCAAACCTGCATCTCCTGTACTGGCAGGTGGATTCTTTACCACCTAAGCCACCACGGAAGCCCACTACAGGTGATACGTGTGTGCGTGCTAAGCCACTGAAGTCGCATCTGACTCTTTGCGACCCTATGGACTGTGGCCCTCCAGGCTCCTCTGTCCATGGGATTCTCCAGGCAAGAATACTGGAGTAGATTGCCATGCCCTCCTCCAGGGGATCTTCTGGATTCAGGGATCAAACCTGCGTCTCCTGCAACTCCTGCATTGCAGGCTGACTCTTTACCACTGAGCCACTGCGGAAGCCCCACTACAGGTGGTAACTCACACCTAATCCTTAGTTCAAAATGAGAGGAACATCAGGAGAAACTCTTATGTACTAAAAGATTTCTGACTTTGATTCACAAAGGATGGGATTCAAAGAAAGAGAACTTGGAATGTTAACATAAGCATGGCCATTCTCACCCCGGTGAGATGAGTCATCTGCCTGAAATGCAGGAGGAGAAGGAAACAGCAGGTTCAAAAGAAGCAGGAAGACATAGACTTGTGCGTGAAAAAGAGATGCCAAAGATGCCACTGTCCCATACAGAAAAACACTCAGGAAGAGTGGAAGCAGGATGGAATTACAGGAGAAATACAGATGGGGGTGCTTCTGAGATGAGCCTTTACCACGAATGGTCCGGACAAGGATGAGGCTTTCTGAAGGCAGATTGCATAACTACAAGTGAGCGATCACAGGAAGGGGGACTTGAACTATCCTTATGTCTGTTGGAATTCACAGTTTGCTAAAATAGAGTTGCTTATAAAAATTTTTAACATTCCTAGCTAACAAGTTCAGCTCAGATTAGAAGGAGAAACTGTCATTCTGGATATAACTTTAACAATGAGAAAGAACTAGTTTCTGTACAGGAATTACAGGGACCTTGGGAGAACATGTCTTTTGGGAGTCTATAATAGCAAGGAAAGGGAGCATTACATACATTCTAAGGCAATGTAATAATGAAGAATTCCAGTGAAAAGGAAAAAGATAAGTAAACTCTTAAGCTAGCGTGATCACACAGAAAACTTTCTCATGAACTCATGTTTTTCAAAGAATCAATTCAAGAGAGATTATGAGGGACATACAGTCAAGAACCAACACACAAAAATGATGATTTTCAGGAAGACTAAAGACTTAGTCGATTCCCTGGTGGCTCAGACGGTAAAGTGTCTCCCTGCAATGCGGGAGACCTGGGTTCGATCCCTGGGTTGGGAAGATGCCTTGGAGAAGGAAATGACAACCCACTTCAGTATTCTTGCCTAGAAAATTCCATGGACAGAGGAGCCTGGTGGGCTACAGTCCATGGGGTCACAAAGAGTCAGACACGACTGAATGACTTCATGATACAACAAAAGACTTAACTAGTGGGAAATCCAAGAGACATGAGTGATTTAAAAGGCCTTCCATGACAAATTCAGAGAGAGAAAGAATGAAGTGGGGGAGAAGGAAGAAAGGAAGGGAAGGAAGGAGGGATAGAGGGAAAGGTGGAAAGGAGGAAGGGAGAGAGGTGAGAACAGAAGATAAAAGAACATAAAGATAAAAGAAAGGAAGAAGAAGGACAGAGATGAAGAAAAGGATGAGGAAGAGGAGAACAAGGAAGTGACAGGTTCAGAAAGATGGTGTCATGTTAACAAGCAACTAAAGGTCCAAACTGCTAAATACTCAAATGCCTTCTTCTAGAGCAAGGAAAATAGATTTTGAATTCAAATTGTGCAGCAAAGGAGACCATGAAAAGAATAAAGTGGAGCCTATAATATGTTAGAGAATAAGAAAAATCTAGGCATATAGATTATTTCAAACCTCCAGATTCAGACAAATTACATTACAAAGTGCAAAAAGAATTTGCACATATAATCTCAGAGCCCTGGCAGTGAGTTTGGGAAATCATAAAGAACGGTAAAGATGCCAGAAACCTTGGGAATTGTTCTATTTTGCAATATCCTGAAAACTAAAGATCCATAAGCTGGACACGATTCTCGAAGAGGGTGAGCCCTGCTGGACCCTGTGGGGATCAGAACACACCTGCTTTGCCAATGAAGGTTGTTGTGAAACTAGAATCTTCCAACAAAGCATGAACACTGTGAGGAGAAAGTTGAAAGCCATGCTGAACAAGGGAAGACTCAGTGGTATGTTCAGTTCAGCTCAGTCGCTCAGTCGTGTCCGACTCTTTGCGACCCCATGAATCGTAGCATGCCAGTCCTCCCTGTCCATCACCAACTCCCGGAGTTCACTCAGACTCACGTCCATTGAGTCCGTGATGTCATCCAGCCATCTCATCCTCAGTCGTCCCCTTCTCCTCCTGCCCCCAATCCCTCCCAGCATCAGGGTCTTTTCCAATGAGTCAACTCTTCGCATAAGGTGGCCAAAGTACTGGAGCTTCAGTTTTAGCATCATTCCTTCCAAAGAAATCCCAGGGTTGATCTCCTTCAGAATGGACTGGTTGGATCTCCTTGCAGTGGTATGTAGAGCACAGAAATCAGATGACTAAGAAGGGTATCAATGATTTGAAATGTTCGTGTAAGAAGCCATAGGATCATTTTATGTTGCCTTCAAAACCAGAACTATAACCAACAGTAGAAACTTTAAATAGGCAGATTTTTCCTTAATATTTGCAAGTATTTTCTGTTCATTCAACAAGTGTTTACTGAGCACCTACTTTGCACTAAATACTATGCTAAGCGTTGAAGAATGCATGATAAATACAGTTCTCACCTTCATTCAACTTAGTCCTGTGAAGGAAAACAATAACTAAGTAAGCAAGGAACATAACACAGATTACAGCAAAGCCAGGAGGGAAAGAATGGGGGAAGATGGAGAATAACACTGAGTATCCATATAAGGATGGTTTTAGGGAAAGCTCTGAGGAGGCGCCATTTATGCTGAGACTACACAACAGGGGTAGAGCTGGCCCTGAGACTGGAGAGAACTTCACTTGTCCCCAGAACCGGAAGAAGCCAGGAAAGTAACCTCAGTGAGCAAGGCAGAGGAAGACAGGAGATTGTGAGATGGTTGAAGAGAGAGGCAGGAATCAGGGAATAAGACGCTGCCATCCTAAGGAACGTAGGATGTGTTCCAAGAGATACGGGGAGCTGCTGAACGTTTTGAGCAGGAGTCACACGACCTGACTGATGTGTGTGTTTTAATGGTTATTCCAGATGCTCAGTGGTAAATGGATCTGTGTGGACTGGGGCTGGGGGCGGGGCGGGGATGCAGGGAGAGCATTTAGGAGACTACTGTAGTATTTAGATGAGGCAAAGTGTGCATTGAGGGTGTGCAGTCAAGTTGGAGAGAAGTTCATTTGGATTTTTTTTTAATTAACATACACAGAGTTTACTGATGAACTGAATTTGGGGTTTGAGGGAAAGGAGGAAAAATGACTGGAATGATACAAAACTGGACTTGGGTGGCAGGATCTGAAGGACTGCCTGAGCAGATACTGCAAAACGGGACCAGGAACTGGGCTGGCAGGATGGAGTGGAAAGATTGAGGTTGCACTTGATTCAACGATGACAACAGAACTCAAGTGCCTGTTTCATGCTGTGGGTCTACTGAAATCTCCAGAAATCAGGCTTTTGGTTTGGAATAATTCTTAAACTGCAACTGGTTATAAACTGTATCACAAGCACATTTCTAGGGAAATTCACAGTGCTCCCGGTGAAAACAAGAAGAAAATTAGCCAAGTTGCATATATACTTTCCTATCTTTTGTAAACATTTTATCCTATTATATGTACTATATATTGTATACACATATGGCTTATAAAATTGTAGACCTTTGCTCAAAGTTTAAAATACAGAAGGCATTCATGCTTGCAATGCCCATAATAAACATGAATAACCAACAGACACAAACGTTGCAAATTTTGCTAAAGACAGCATAACATTCTCATCTTGTTACGTCATCAGGAGAGCTCTCTTGAAAAGAGGAGTTTTTGAAATTTAAGACTTAAGCCTTTCTCATATCAGAAGAGATCCCCCAAACGAGTCTTCTCATTCCTACTTCACTCCCAGTAATCTCACTGTCCATTACAAAAAAAAGTCCTACCTTCAAGTATCATAAATATTGGGTGCTAACAGCCGTGCACATAAGAATGTAACTGCGGCAAGAATTCTTTGCTGGAATATATCAGTCTTTAAAAGATAACCAGGCCTAAACCACAGATAACCGTTGAGACTAGATCTCTTGTCCTGTCAACCATCTATGTCACAGCCTTCTGGCATCAATCAAACATTACGGTTTAAATTCCAGATCACGAATAGCGTGACCTCAGCCACACCACTCAAGCTATCCATAGTTAGGCCACCTAAAATATCACTGATGGAAAGAAGTTTATGTGGGAACCTAACCCAGGGTCCTTTTCTCAACGTTAAATTCATCTGACATTTCATGTTCTTGTTGTAAAGGAAAAAGAGAGAGAAGAGGGAAACGAGGCGCAGCGCTGGCCAGCAGGTGTGATTCTGCACGTCTCTCATGCAGGGCTCTAGGCTGCGGTTTCAACTCCAACGGGGTGTTTTGTCTAACTGTCTGGGCATAACGTGTGTTGTCCCACAATTTGTCACACCATGAGAGTCACACATCTGGGGACAGAGACAGCTCATGCCATATGGCAAAAAGCACAACTCTTGTCAATTATCACCTTTGGTGGCAAGTAGTTTCTTCAACTGCACGTCATGATTTTGTCAGACCTTTGTGTCTTTTGAGTGCTGGGGGATAACCTCAACCAGGCAAAGTCGGTCAGGAAGACACAGCTGTTTTAAAAAAAAAAAAAAAAACCACAACCTACAAACGGCTAAAGGCCTTTCTCACAGTAGCAACCTTTGGAGGGTTCTTTGGAGAAAAACAATGTTTGAAAGAGACAGATTTTACTACCAGATGCCGGTTTTGGCATAGACGACCTTAATGAGGTTAAGGATAGGTCTTACAAATATCTCTTCTGAATTTTTTTTTTTCCATCCGACATTTGTTTTATCCAGCTGTACTAGTGAAACATCTTTATAGAAAAGTACACAATTTAAGAGGTAACAGAGTCAGCCAGTTGAATAAAACATTGCAAGATGATGCAGTGTCAATTAAGCACACTCCCCTAAGAAGGATTCGATGTAGTCCAGAATGGACATTTGGAGGAGCTTCTCTTTTGGAAAACCATCTTTCTGGCTTTCTGCTTGTTTTTATCCACAACAGGAAAAAATACTTTTGAGCTTTTGCGCAAATGGGAAAGAGCAGCCCAGGCAGAAATCTGGACCAGCAACACAGGGAAGCACTGGAAGGCAGCAAAGAGAAAGGCAGAGGACGGAGTGGCAAGCTGAGAAGACTCTGAAAAACAATCAAAAAGAGATTTAGAGAACAGCAATAGGGAAGAATGGAAGAAAAACATCTTGGGCCCCTCTGGGAACTCTCTCTTCCCAAGTCTTAAAACCCTCTGGTTTCCCCTTGTCTGAAATCGCTGTCCACAATGCTAGAAACAGTATGTTCTTAAGTTTTCTGTTTTGAAAAGACAAATAACCATGGAAACAGTTTTAGATTTTAGTATAGAGGAGAGAAAATTTTCTTTGCACCAAGTTAATTAGGATGTGGAGGAAAGGGACAAATGTTCCCAGGAATTCCACCCCACGAGTGGCTTTCAGTCACGGCCGCCAATGCACCAGCCTTAGGGAAGAGTCCTAAAGAATGGGGCTGCTTTAGAGCTGATTCCATTGAGCAGATCTGTATCGAATATTTATGACAGCCTTCCTGCAGATTCAGAGGACGTGGCCTAGGCAGATTTTCTAAGGCAGTGCCGACACTTTGATCTTCTAGGGGCTCTGACAGCTGTTCTTGTCATCTGCACGTTTGTATGTTCCTAGCGAAGTTCAGAGCAAGACCATAGAACAGCAATCTGAGGCCCCAAAACTTGTCCAAAACCAACAGAGTGGAGATTTACACTTATTGAGATAATAGCATCGCACTAATGCAGCCAAGAGGCCATCAGCCCATTTGGATTATAAAATATTCTATGTGCTACAGAACAGAGAATATTGTTTTAGAAATGAATCCTAAGTTTCCCCAGGAGTGCTGGCCCTTGAATGCAGTATTATGGCCCAAGTTATGATGGCTCTTAGCCGCCTTATGGAACTTTAGCCATCACCTCCTTAAAGATGAACAAAGGGGTGTGGGTAGCAGGGCACGTGACTCAGGAGAAGCCCACCCTCGGACACTGGTTCCAGTTTCAAACCAGTGTGAGGAGCTGGTGCTCATGAAGACAGCCCAGCCTGCAAGGTCTGGCGCTCTATGATGACATCTCTGGGCCCTCAGGATGTCAGAGCTAGCCCCGGACCATAGGGGCTAGCAGGGCCCACGCGCCAAAACTTTTAGGCTGAGTCAAGAAGCCACCTGTTGCTTGACTCCAAGCTCCCAGACTCTTTCATGAACACAACTCCTGCAGCTCCTGCCCTGAGCACCTTCATGGAGGGTGTACATCCCAGCCTGCCAGCTCACCCACTTTGCTTTCTCCCAGGGCCCTCGACCTTTCATAGGGCTCCCCACTTGTGAGCCCTTCATTAAACCAAGGGATGGGCTTGGAATTACAGGTACCACAGCAAGTTACTGAGAAGGGGGTGGTTTGGAGGAGGTAGGGGAAGCCTATTCCCCTCTCAGATCCCACTCTGGGAGGAATCTTCTTCTCCATGGGAATACTTCCCTCCCAGATTCTTGCCAGACTGATATCTCACTCTGGGTAAGTCACATTGGCTTCATGTGGATAAGCATCATTTGTTGAAAAACCTATTTTCCCCCACTGAATCGTCTTGACACTCAGGTTGAAAAAAATTAGCCATAAATGTATGAGCTTTTTTTCCCAGGACTCCTTGGATTCCATTGGTCCACATGCTTATCCTGAACCTATACTACTCTGTCTTGATTAATTACTGCGGCTTTGTAGTAAGTTTTGAAATGGCAGGGACTTCCCTGGTGGTCCAGTGTCTAAGACTCTCCGCTCCAGTGCAGGGGGCCCAAGTTCGATCCTTGCTCGGGGAGCTAGATTCCACATGCTGCATCTAAAGACCCCACAGCCTGCAACTAAAGGCCTGGCACAGCCACATACATAAATTTATTTTTAAATAAATGGAAAATAAATTGTGATTGTTTATTTTTTTAAAAGAAAGGGAAAATATGAGCCTCTAACTTTGTTCTTTTTCAAGGTTGTTTCCGCTATTCTAAGTTAAAAACCTTGACTACACCTTCCGTCCAAGTTATCAAGCTGTGTTCTCTCTCTGAGATGCCTCATATAGGAGGTAAAGAGCAAACAATGTCAAAATAGCTTTACCTTTGTACTCCCTTTTCTCTGATTGGGTTATACTACTTCATTTTTAAAATACAATAAAATCTTTCTCCCTCTCTCTCTACATTTCACTTCACTATCCCTGTGGACTTATAAAGTATTTCTCTATTTGTAAAACCCAAAATCCATGTTCATATAAACATGAGCAAAGGTACCTATATTCCCTTTCTGCCAATGTCATACTTCCTGGACAAATTCTGTGATGATTCTAAAAGACTAGAATCCCTTGGAGTTTTGTATTTCCCATAAAGAACAAGTTTAGTTTAGGGGCCAATTATTTCTATCTGAGGTTAATGTCATTAAGACATTTAACTCTTTCTAGCAAATGATAACCGGAGAAGGCAATGGCACCCCACTCCAGTACTCTTGCCTGGAGACTCCCATGGACAGAGGAGGCTGGTAGGCTGAGGTCCATGGGATCACTGAGAGTCAGACACGACTGAGCGACTTCACTTTCACTTTTCACTTTCATGCATTGGAGAAGGAAATGGCAACCCACTCCAGTGTTCTTGCCTGGAGAATCCCAGGGACAGGAGAGCCTGGTCGGCTGCCATCTATGGGGTCACACAGAGTCGGACACAACTGAAGCGACTTAGCAGCAGCAGCAGCGAATGATAATAAATTGCATACAGCAGTTACAAAGTGAGAAAACAAGAAGAAAATCTATTTTAAGAGTCAGAGCAATGTACCTTTCTGGTGAAAAAAAAAATGTGGTCTCTCATACTTGAAACTGAGCAAAAATTAAGGTCTTAACCTAACTACCCTTCACAGATAAAATATGGTGGGGTCACAGGCCCTGGAAACAATTGTGTATTTGAATTAGGTGCTTGGCAGAATATGAAAATAAAGAAATATGTCTTTCTCTCTGAAAACTGATTTTGCCATTAATACTCAAGTGTTTTTGTCTCTGATACATTTCACTAAACTAAGTCTAGCAAGGGTTTTCAAGAAGTCTACAGAAAATCATAAGGCCGAATCCCCGGGCTGCCAGAGGGCACAAGGCGCACTGGCAAGGCTTCCCTGGTGGCTCAGTGGTAGAGAATCTTCCTGCCAACACAGGAGTCACAGGTTCGATCCCTGGTCCAGGAAGACCACCATGCTGGGGAACAACTAGGCCTGTGCACCACGACTGCTGAGCCTGTGTTCTAGAGCCTGGGAGCCGCCCGCTAGCGAGCCCACGTGCCAGGACTACTGCAGCCTGAATGCCCTAGAGCCCATGCTCTGCTGCAAGAGAGGCCACCGCAGTGAGAAGCCTGCGCACTGCAATCAGGAGTAGCGCTCTGCTTGCTGCAGCTAGAGAAACGCCCTCACAGCAACAAAGACCCAGCATGGTCAAAAATAAATAAAATTACATATATATACATATAGACACAGAGAGAAGGCGCACCGGCAGCTCTCTGAAACATTCTAAGTTTAGCAGCTATACTGGGAGCAACAGAGTTGGTTCTAAGGGCCTTTTCTGCTTTAATGAGCTTTCTTAGAATATGCCAGAAGCCCCTCAAGAGCCACACCTGAGCAAAGCACAAGCCCAGGGAAACCTGCCAATTCAACTGCTCCTGAATCCTTCCATCCTTGACAGGAGGACTTCTCCATAAAAGGAAAAAATCAAACTCTGGAGGCAAGACCTGTATTTAAAGAGGTGTGGACTCTGGGCAGCTGTGAATCCTTTATCCCTTTTATCCTTCACAACAGAAACAGCTCTGAGAGATTCTCAGATGAAAATAACTTCAGCTGAGGAACTTCAGCTGGGAGTGACTGGATGTGTCCAGCTTGACAGAAAACATGATGAGATACAGCGAGGCTAGAAGCCCAGGACTGCATGGGATATCTGCATGAGATAACAAGTAGCACCGTTTTAATTTAGAAGTATATTCTTCAAGTACCAAGCCAAGGACAAATAGCAGAGACTAGCACGAGATGGGGAGTTTAGTATTATACCCTAATCCTTGAAAGTGAAAAAATAAAGTAAGCAACAATATTATAGTAGCAACCTCAGTTGTAAAGTTAGGGTTGATTTAGAGGGGGAAAAAAGTGCATTCTTAGATTCTGTTTAATAGGATATGGCAAATGTTGGGATCAAATTTGATGACAATGCTGGCCGTGAAAAGCAGCAGGTGGTGTGATGCTAAACATGTCTGGGGTGTGGCTGATTACAAAAATATTATGGAATAGCCAAGAGAGGTCAGTAGAGGTACCGACCGTGTGCTGTTTCATAGTAACTGTGTAGAGCTTGGGTTTGCTGCTCTATGTCCACGTAAACTTTTCTGCCTGAATTTTTTTTTTAACCCTCTTTCTTCCTCTGAACGTTGACCACACCACAGGGTTTCCTTCTAGTGTGGGGGTGGATTTCCCTCAGAGATGGGAGTTTCTCTCTCTTAATGTCTGCTCTCCTCCTAAGCTTCCCCTCTGGGCCTTGGCCCATGAAAATTTTCCTCTGCATCCTGCCTTTCTTCATTCTTTAGAAAATTACACTCCTGAAGACAAGATTAAAGGAACACAACTGTCCAAAAAATATTCTGTTTGGGAATGGCTTTCAACTGTGGATGGTGACCACTACAGGACTCGAAATAGCAGAGTATTCTTCGTCTCTACAGGAGACCGTCAGCCTGGGATGGATGAACACTACAGGAAGATTTGAAGTTCAGCATAAACAAAGAGCATCCTAATAGCAGCTATCAGTTCAGTTCAGTTCAGTCGCTCAGTTGTGTCTGACTCTTTGCGACCCATGAATCGCAGCACGCCAGTCCTCCTTTTCCATCACCAACTCCTGGAGTTCACTATAGATCCGCTCTAATGTTACACAGAAAAGATTCTGGACCTTCTCCCCAAACCAATTATGTATGATAAAGGGGCCTATGAGGATTAGATAGAGGTCTGTTAAAACACACAAAAGGCCTAGAGCTGTGCCATCCAATACAGTAGCCACGCTGCCTGTAGCTGGTGGACACTTGAAATGTGACTGAGTTTTAAATCCTTTTCAATTTCAATTAATTTAAATTTTTAAATAGAATGTAGTATAAGATATTTTTATGTTAGACAAAACTTTGTATTGGTTGGACTACACTTGATTTTAACTGTTGGATCATGGAAGGTATTACTATCATAGTACATGTCAGTATGTGTATTATTTCTAGTCTTTACTAATAACTTTTAAGATATCAATTACATGTTGAAGTAAGATTTTTTATATACTGGGCTAAATAAAATATATTGTTGAAATTAATTCCATCTCTTTCTTTTTCTTTCTCAATTTGGCTGCTAGAAAGTTTTACCATGTAAATATGGCTTACCTTATATTTTAATTGAATGGGGCTGGTCTATAGGACAACTGAGGTCTTTGAATATAGAGCAACAAAGCTGTGGCAGACCCAGGGAGTTTAGGGGGTTGGGAGGAGGTTTACAATACCATTATCAATATCTGGATTAAAAACCAAGGATTTCTTTTAAACAACCAGGGAAATGAAAAATGTTTAAAGTTTGCATTTTTTATTTGTGTAACAATAATGTTTAAAACTTTTCATACATTGCCAACTGGCCCCTCTGCCCCTCAAATAAATTCTTAAGCTGGGGAATAGAATTGCTTTACGCATGAAGGGCCAGGGCAGGACTGTCTGACCTGTAGTCCCAAACTCTTAGGAGAACTTGGAGCTATTGTAAAGGGTCCATCAATCCACGTGAGCAAAGCAGTGTCTGCAGATTGAGTAAATAATCTCCGGCTTCTACTGGCACTACAGTCTTTCAAAACTGAGACTGATTAATAAAATGTAAATTCACTTTAACAAGCTACCAAATTCAGAGTAGTGAAGGGGTCATCACATATTTTCTCAATCAAAAGACTCTAAAGTCAGCTATGCACACCTGGAGCACTGGATTTTTGCTAGCTCATTTGGAGCCTTTGTGCAAATCAGATTAAGATAAGCCAGAGAGTTCCACCCCAACCCATCCCCAAGCATGTGACCTGCATGAAAAGGCATTGCCATCATGATATATTCTGATATTCAAAAAGTTTTTCAAACTGGAAAAGGATAAATTTGTAATCTGGAGAATGCTATGGACCAAAAAAAAAAAAAAACATTGCCTGCCATTTCCGTGAACAATGAATGTTGCCCAGCATCAAGCCATCAGCCACTCCAGCCGCCCCTGTGGTGTGTCCTGCAGGGAATTCAGGATGGAGAAAAACAGGATACTGGCCTTAGACAGTTAAGATGCTTATCAAAAAAAAAAAAAAAAAAATTCCAATAAGCCCAAACTTGTGCATCTTTCCATACATAGAAAAGCATTAAAATCATGATTTTGAGATGTCTGGGTTTTGTGATTAGCAGCAATCTTTTGATGCTTGACTACATGTTTTTTGTTATTCTAGCAAAAACTCCTAAATATCCTGGCTCCTCCCTTAGCTCTTTGGAACAGTTCCTCAGAGCTATCTATCTAATAGGCTATCTCCTGGACCGTAGTCCTCAGCAAGTTCCCTAAATAACACAAGTCTCAGGACTTCCCTGGTGGTCCAGTGGCTAAGACTACATGCTCCCAGTACAGGGGGCACGAGTTTGACCCCCTGGTCAGGGAACAAGATTCTACATGCTGCAACTAAAATCCTACACTCTGCAAGAAAGATGAAAGATCCCGTGTGCTACAACTAAGACCTGGTACAGCCAAAAAAATAAATTTAAAAAAAAAGCCTTTCAACTTTCAGGTCAGTGTGTTTTCATTGTTGTTGTTCTTGTTTTTCAGTTGACAATACCCAACAACTACCAAATAAGAAATGGATGTTTGCCTCCCAGGAGCCCTGCCCTTGCCACTGTCCTGGGCCAGTGTTCCTGCTTTAGACCTGGTGGCTGGGGAGGTAGCTCCTATGGTCTCAGCTGGGCCTCAGGGCCATGGTGGTACCACCACTGGCTCTGACCTCATCCGATCCATGAGGACGGCAAAGCCTGTGCTCCCGTGACCTGTCAGTTTCTGGAGTGAGCAAAGTCCAGTTGGAAGGAAGTCATAATCAGTATCCTCTGACCTTCAACCTGGGAGTTCATGGTGGAGAGGAAAATGCGCTATTTCTTCAAAACAGACAGTTTATTTACAATTTAGAACAAGGGTTCTCAACCTCCGCATTCCTGACATGTTGGTAGTTCTTTGTCATGGGCCTGTCCCTAGAAGCCAACAGCATGCCTCTCCCAGTTGCAACAATCAAATGTCTCCAGACATTATCAGATTCCTAAAAGGTGAAACTGCCCCAATTGAGAATCACTGGTTTAGAATATTAAAACATTTGTGGCATTAGCTCATTTTCATAACCTCTCTGCTCCACAACTTTCTCATCGGTCAAATGGAGTGGTAACTGGGCTGTTCTCATAGAGATGTTGTGAGGATTAACAAGACAAACCTCTCAATGTTGTTGTTTAGTTGCTAAGTCGTGTCTGACCCTTAGAGACCCCATGGACTGTATGTAGCCTGCCAGGCTCCTCTGTCCATGGGATTTCCCAGGCAAGAATACAGGAGTGGGTTCCCATATCCTCCTTCAGGGGCTCTTCCCAACCCAGGAACTGAACCCACATCTCCTGCTTGGCAGGCAGATTCTTTCCCCCTGAGCCACCAGGGAAGCCCTCAACAGGTGACGATAAATGTCAGCTAGTACACTCCCAAGCTCCTCTTGTACTGGCCGAATACCTGGTATCTGTGGATTTACTCTAAGGTCAAGGCTGCCGCTGTGTCTCTGTGTTACTGCGGCAGCTAAGACCCCCTGAAGTCCGAGTGTCGAGGTTCAAACTCCAGGTGTGATCAGGAATATGTTGCTAAAATCTGAAACCACAGTTTTTCATCTATTTTAAAGACAGACAGATAATGAAAGACTCTCCCTTGCAGGGCTGTTGTGGGAGTGAAATGACATGTTCAGAGGTTGAGCTTATTAACCATTATTAAGTGCTGCAAAGCTACATGTGTATGCAGGGAAAAGCAAAGGGAGACGTTCTATAAAATTCCAACAAATTAATAGTTTTTCTCAACCTTCCTCCCCGACTGCTGTCCCACCCCACCCTCAGGACTTTGCCAGAACCCCAAAGTCCTCACACCTCATCATGTGAGCCCCTAAGGAGTCACACCAGTTCCTCCCAGCTACCTCTTGAGGGTCCTCTTCCTGTTCCCAGAAGTTCTCCTCAGACTTGCGGGCTGCGTTTGCCCAGGTCCACTCTGACGACACCCAGGCTTTTACTGGTGGAAAAGCCAGACTTCTCTTCATGCCACAGTCAACTGAAATGGAGACAAAGCTCTTCCCCTGCCGGCGCTGCAGTCTGTGATTGGCCACAGATTCTCTGCTGAGTCTCAATTTCCTCACCTGCAAAATGGGGCAACTCAAACAACCTTTTTTCCAATATCCTCACCTCCCTCCAGGACTACAGGTGCTTCTCATTCCTGCTACGCTGGACATTTCTCTGTCCCTGTAATGCCACCCTCTTTAAAAGAAACCCTTTTCTTTTCATAAACCATGATCTCCCTTAAGTAAAGGACTGTGTCCTATTCGCATTTACGTTCCATAATGTATTTCCTACCACAAAGCAAATCCTCAATAAACAATTGTTGAATGAATGAGTGGGAGAGAGTTGGACATAGGATCATTTTCAAAGCTTTAAGTGGAACAGGCTGGGATTTTCTTCCCTTCTCACCCTTCTCTTGCCTTCACTTCCCAGATACTTGCTGGGAAGATATCTTTTGTAAAATGAAGCAGAGACTGATGCTCGGTTAGCATAGTAACTCACAGATGCTATGCCGTGAAAAGTGGTTAACATCTGCAAGATAAATGTGGTTTGAGTTGGGGGATTTGGTTCACTGGTGTGCGTGTATGCTAAATCACTTCAGTTGTGTCCAATGCTTTGCAACCCTATGCACTATAGCCCTCCAGGCTCCTCTGTCCATGGGGATTCTCCAGGCAAGAATATTGGAGTGGGTTGTCACGCCCTTCTCCAGGGGATCTTCCCGACCCAGGGAAGAACCTGACACATTGAACCTGTATCTCCTGCGGCTCCTAGCACTGCAGGTGGATTCTTTACTGGTGAGCCACTGGAGAAGCCCCAGTTTCTCTGGGGGAAAACCAGAATAATCTGCTGCTTCTCCTTCAGCCTGAAAACACTCAGTTGAGACAGAGAGCCCTGGGAGGGGTGGTCCGAGAGCAGAGGGGATGGGAAGTGAGAAAGGAGATCCCAGTTAGCCTCCAGGGTGGGCTCCTATATGCACAAGCAGTGCCCTGATGGGGAAGGAAACAATCTGTGTCATCCTCTGTGCTCCATGAGTCTCCAAAAGCACCTATGAGTAAGGTTTTCTTTCTGGAATTCACCATACCTAGAGCCTCCCACCATCACTCCCAACAAAATAACTTGACCTAATTAAGATGCTACATTAAGAAAATAGACAGAGCTGGTATTGTGGTTTACCTGGTGTGGTTCAGAACTACAAGTCTGTTCTTTTGGGTTACCCATAGAGTGAAGACTTGATTGACATTCTCCAATCTAGAGGCTTCTCTGGTGGCTCAGTGGTAAAGAATCTGCTGGATGAAGCAAGAGACACAAGTTTGATCCCTGGATGGGGAAGATCCCCTGGAATAGGAAATGACAACCCATTCCAGTGTTCTTGCCTGGGAAATCCCATGGACAGAGGAGACTGGCAGGTTACAGTCCATGGGATCACAAAGAGTCAGACATGACTGAGTGACTAAACAGCAACAGGTTCAATCAAGGAGACCACAGTTCCAGTCCTACTGGCACAATTTAGAGCCAGGTCAAAACTCAAATGACTGGGCCTCCATCTCCTCCCCACTTGCAGAAATGAGAAGAAATAGTAACTTTACTGTGGTCAACTGGATGAACTAAACATCAGCATCATGGTGTTGGTGTCAAGGCAAGGACAGCAGAATAAGAAATGGATCCTAACATGAACGCAACCAATAGTTCACAGCATGACTTTTTGTAAGCAACAACTTCCCAGACTTCAATTTTCTGATCTGTTACTCCTAGTTAGGGATTCCCCAAGGGCTCAAGTGGTGAAGAATCTGCCTGCTACACAGGAGGCACAAGAGATGCAGGTTTGATCCCTGGGTCGAGCAGATCCCCTGGAGAACGGAATGGCAACCCACTTCACTGTTCTTGCCTGGAGAATTCCATGGACAGAGGAGTCCGGTGGGCTACAGTCCACGAGGTTGCAAAGAGTTGCACATGATTGAGCTTCTAATACACCCACACTACTAAAATACTGAGTCCAAAGGGAAGTTGTAGAGGAAAAAAATGAGATGTTGGACTTAAAAACACGTCAAAATGGTTAGGTGGTCTGTACATAAATGATAATTTCATTACCAATTTGTTAAATAACTAATGTGTGAAGGTTTCTATTCATTCAGTAGACTGCATACCATTTGGAATTGCAGCAGTTGCTAGAGTGTTAGTAGAGAGCCAAGGGCAGTGGGCAAGAGGAAGGAACGTGAAAACGAGAAAGATGGCCTTGAGGCTCTCCCTACATCCCAGGAGAGCTAAGAGCACACACAAGTGGAATATGTTAAGGGGCTTCCCTGGCAGCTCAAATGGTAAAGAATCTGCCTGCGATTCAGGAGATCTGGGTTCAATCCCTGGGTCAGGATGATCCCCTGGAGAAGGGAATGCCAACCCATTCCAATATTCTTGCCTGGAGGATTCCATGGACAGAAGAGTCTGGCAGGCTACAGTCCATGGGATATTTTAAACAACCAAATAAAATAAAGTATTTCTGGGGGATATCTGAGGAAGTGAGCTGATGCAGATCACTGTCAATTCATAACAAATCAAATCTAGATTGATTGGATTTGATGAGATTGGATTGATGGGATTAATTTAGTTTGACTTGATGCAAAACTCCATGGATGGAGGAGCCTGGTAGGCTACAGTCCATGGGATTGCAAAGAGTCGGACGTGACTGAGCAACTTCACTGACTGACTGGATGAAAGGGCTGTTATAAATGGGCCTTTAGTGATGTGGCTGAGCTGTGGGGGAGGGGAAGCGTTCAGTGGTCCTATGATTAGGTCTCAGTCTTCAGTGAGCTTATGCCTCTGGACTGTGAACTTCACAAATATTTCTGAATTGTTTTTCTACCCCCTCAGATGAGACTTGGGCTTCCTTGATAGCTCAGTTGGTAAAGAATCCGCCTGCAAAGCAGGAGACCCTGGTTCGATTCCTAGGTCGGGAAGATCCCCTGGAGAATGGATAGGCTACCCACACCAATTTTCTTGTGCTTCCCTTGTGGTTCACCTGGTAAAGAATCTGCCTGCAATGTGGGAGACCTGGGTTCGATCCCTGGATTGGGAAGATCACCTGGAGAAGAGAAAGGCTACCCACTCCAGTATTCTGGCCTGGAGAACTCAGTCCATAGGGTGCAAGGAGTTGGATACCCGATTGAGTGACTTTCACTTTCACATGAGACAGGATGGCAGTGTAGTTTGTAAACAGTAATAAGATCTCTTAATCCCTAATTTCCCCTCCCCCTTTCCCCTCCCTTTTGGTAACCACTATATTCTGTGCGTTGTTTCTGTTTTGCATGTACATTCATTTGTATCATTTTTTAGATTCCACATGTAAGTAATATCACATTGTCTTTCTTGGTCTGACTTATTTCACTAAGCATAATATTCTCTAAGTCTGTGCATGTCATTGCAAATGCAGAATTTCATTTATTTTATGGGTGAATAATATTCCATTGTTATATCCCACACCTTCTTTATCAATTCATCTGTTGATGGGCATTTGGGTTGCTTTCATATCTTGGCTATTGTAAATAGTGCTGCTATAAACACTGAGGTACAGGTAACTTTTTGAATTAGTGTTTTGTTTTTTTCTGATAGATATCCAGAGTGGCATTGCTGGAGCATATGGAGGTCTATTTTTAGGTTTTTGAGGGACCTCTGTACTGTTTTCCACAGTGGCTGCACCAATTTATATTCCCACCAAGAATGTACAAGGCTTCTCTTTTCTCTACACCCTCTCCAACATTTATTTGTAGACTTTCTGCTGTTAGCTATGCTGACAGGTGTAAGGTGATATCGCATGTTTTGGTTTGCATTTCTCTAATAACTAATGATACTGAGCATCGTTTCATGTGTCTGTTAGCCAGCCAAATGTCTTTTTTTTTGTTTTGTTTGGGTTGTTTGTTTTGTTTCTGGCTGTGCTTGCTGGATCTTAATTCTGCAACCAGGCCTCTGCACTGGAAGTGCAGAGTCCTAACCACTGGCCTGCCAAGGAATTCTCTGTATGTCTTCTTTGGATAACAGAATCAGGCCTCATGTTCATTTTTGATTGGGTTGTTTATCTTTCTGATTGACAATAGATGACTTTTAATCGATCAGATATTAAATCAGTAAATAGCACTTAGAACACTTACAGTTAACATAATTATCGACATGTTGTGCTGTGCTTAGTTGCCCCAGTTGCAACTCTTTGTGACCCGATGGACTATAGCCTGTCAGGCTCCTCTGTCCATGGGGATTCTCCAGGCGAGAACACTGGAGTGGGTTGCCATGCCCGCCTCCAGGGGATCTTCCCAACCCAGGGATGGAACCCGGGTCTCCTGCACTGCAGGCGGATTTTTTACCAGCTGAGCCGCCAGGGAAGCCCAGTTAGCTATATGGTTCAGTACATATTCATCTTTGCTGTCTGTTTTCTTTTTGTCTCATATTTTCTATGTTTTCTTTTACTTTTTTTGCACCTTTTTTGTTATTGTTGCTGTCCTACCAGCCTTATTATGTTTATTAAACTTTGAATTTTATAATAGTTTTGGATTTCTAGAATAGTTGTAAAATAATACAAAAAGTTCTTGTATATCTGATTCCCAGTTTTCTTTATTGTTAAGATCTTACATTTGTATGATACAATTGTCAGGACTCATGAATGAATACTGAACATTATTATTTGTTATGGCCCACAGTTTATTCAGACTTCCTTAGTTTTACCTAATATCCCATCTTTTGTTCCAGGATATTTAGTTGTTATGTCTCCCTGGACTCCTCTTGGCTGGGACAATTTCTCAGATTTTCCTTGTTTTTGATGACCTTAACAGTTTTGAGGAATGATTTTTGAATCAGGTATTTTATAGAATATCCTTTAACTTGGGTTTATTGATGTTTTTCTCAAGGCTAGACTGGGTTTTTGGAAGGAATATCACAGAGATAAAGCAACATTCTCATGGCATCCTATCAGGGACACGTACCATAGGATGTGATTTATTCCCGTTGATGTTGACCGTGATCCCCTCTCTGAGTGCTTGCCAGGCTTTTGCACCGTAAAACTACTCTTTTCTTCCCACTTTTCACCTGACTTTTTGGAAAGAAGCCTTATACACATCCCACACTTAAAGGTAAGGGGTTATGTTCTATCTCTTTGAGAGAGATATAATTTATTTAGAATTCTTATGCAGGAGAGATTTAGCTCTTCTGTCTCATTTATATTAGTAGAAACTCAAAGATATTTATTTACACTTTAAGTGATAATTTAGTACTATGTTATTTATTTTATTGTTCAAACTGTTCCAGCTTTGATACTTGGAGCATTTTCAGTTGGATCCTGTGTCTCTTGAACATACTCCTCTAGACAGAGAAATTTTAGCATTTTCTTACTTCCTGGTACTGCAAGCTTTTCTTCTACGTTGTCTTCCCACCTCTAGAATCTTCCCCAGGGAGCCTTTATTGCTTTTATTGGGAAAAGCTTTTAGAAACCAAGATCTGCCTGCTAGCTGTGCTTGCTTATTGCTACTGGATGTTGTTACTTCTAGGCCCTCTCAGCTGACAGAGCAAGTAAATATATTTATGTATATATATATATATATATATATACACACATAGCTGCAAAAATTCTCTATGCAACCACCTGTACCTTTAATACGCTAAACATGAGTTCATACTTATGTCTTCACTCTAACTCAGTACACATGGCTCATTCGAACTTCCCCTGCTTAAGAACAGTTCTTTTAAAAATGTTATTTCCTGTCCCGGTCATTTCTTCCCTCTTTTCCCTCAATTATCCCACTCAGAAATGTTTCACCTTAGTCTGTATAAGACCTTCGTCCTGAGCCAACAGTATACATTTGCTCAATATCAGCATGGAGCCCTGAAAAGTCTCTGCTTAAATATTTAAAAGGTTGAAGACCAGGAATTCCCTGGCGGGCCAGTGCTTGGGGCTCTATGAGCTCTCTGCCAAGGACCCAGGTTTGATCCCTGGTGAGGGAACTGAGATAAAATAATTTTAAAAATAAAAGGTGGAAGATCTATACTGTAAAGCATCAGACGATAGGTGTGTTGACCTATGGATGTCCTCCTTGCTTACTGATTGAGTCTTATTTAGTGTGTTAGTCGCTCATTCGTCCACCTCTTTGTGAACCCATGGACTGTGGGTTGCCATTGCTTTCTCCAAGGGATCTTCCCAACCCAGAGATTGAACTCAAGTCTCAACTGAGTCTTAAGAGGCACATTTAATTGTTCAGCACCTTTCCACGTTGGGCTTCCCAGGTGGCTCCGTGGTAAAGAATTCACCCACCAATGCAGGAGAGATGGGTTCAATCCCTGAGTTAGGAAGATCTCCTGGAGGAGGAAATGGCAACCCATTCCAGGATTCTTGCCTGGAAAATTCCACAGACAGAGAAGCCTGGAAAGCTACAGTCCATGGGGTGGCAAAGAGTCAGATGCAACTGACCACACACACTCAATTTCCAAAAGGGACAAATGTTTAACTGATTCTCTCCCCAGTTTGTTGTGGGGATGAAACACAGTATGAGGATAAAAATAACTTTGTAACATAAAAAGCTCTGATCACTGACAGCCTCTTCAGTTGGCTCAGGTGTCCCTTCAGCATACCCTCACCTATTTAAAAAAACACTTCCTTACTGTCTGGCTTTATACGTTCCTCTACTATGTTAACTGCCCAGCTCGTCGTTCATTTCTCCATCATCATCGTTTCTCCATCTTCAAATGGAGGATCATTCCTTTCTCGAAGGAGAAATGAGAATTAGATATGGAATCACAGTGACATTTGACCAACCTCCTAACACCATGCCTGAAGTCATAAGGAAGGAACAAACACTGTCTCATTTAATCCTCAAAAGGGGGTAGCTTTTATTATCCTCATCTTACAAATGAGAAAATTGAGGTTTATAGAAGAAATTGTTTTGTTTTGTTTGATTGGATTGTAATTGCTTTACAATGTTGTGTTGGTTTCTGCTGTACAACAGCATGAATCAGCTATCAGTAAACATATATCTCCGCCCCCCTTGGGCCTCCTTCCTATCCACCCCAGTCTTCTGGGCACCGAGCTCCCTGGGCCGCACGGCAGGCTCCCACCAGCTGTCTGTTTAGCACGGGCAGTGTGCGAATGTCGGCGCCACTTTCCCAGTTCATCCCACCCTCTCCTTCCCCCGCCGTGTCCGCAAGTCCATTCTCTACAGGTGCATCTCAATTCCTGCCCTGCAAAGAGGTTCATCAGAAATTAAGAAATGAATAGTGGTGGTCATGATAATGAACAGCACTTCCTGAGGGCTTCCTACGGGCCTAGCACTGTTCTAAGTGCTGTACACTTATTAACTCGTTCAATTTCCACAACAACCTGATGAAGAAATTGTCTATTATCCCCACTTTATGGAAGAGGAAGCTACAGCACAGAAAGGATTCCATAGCTGGTAAATGACAGGGCTGGCATTCTTTTGCATGAATATTTATATTTACTGAGAACCTACTTCTTAGTTAGGCTATTTTTCCAACTAGGTACTGCAGGTGAACAAGTTGACTAGACAAAACTGATGTTCTCAAGCTGCCCATATTACACAAATAGAAGGCAATATTATTGTGTTAATATGGAAAATATCCTCTCCACCTAAAGAGGCTTCTTTCATTTAAGACTATTTTTGAGAAGAGATTTTGTCCTTAAAACATTATGCTGGCAGTGATCTATGGAGTACAGCATCATTTTCAACTTTTCACTGATTTACTGGTTGTTTTATCCCAGAAGTCAGAAAATAGTAACTGAAGGTGGGTGTGTCCTCCTCAACAATTGGGGTTGATCTTACAGTTATGTGTGTCTTACTTTTTTATAACACCTCAGTTTTTTCAACCTCAGCTGTCCTCAGTGGCAGCTGATTCCAGCACCTCCTCATTGAGAAGAGTCAGCACAGGAAACTACATTTAATATTTTATAGTAATATCTTACAGAGAAGGCGATGGCACCCCACTCCAGTACTCTTGCCTGGAAAATCCCATGTACGGAGGAGCCTGGTGGGCTGCAGTCCATGGGGTCGCTGAGAGTCGGACATGACTGAGCAACTTCACTTTCACTTTTCACTTTCCTGCATTGGAGAAGGAAATGGCAACCCATTCCAGTGTTCTTGCATGGAGAATCCCAGGGACGGGGGAGCCTGGTGGGCTGCCGTCTATGTGGTCGCACAGAGTCGGACACAACTGAAGTGACTTAGCAGCAGTAGCAGCATCAGTAATATCTTATGTAACATATATATATATATATATATCACTTTTTTTGTATACCTGAAACACAATATTGTAAGTCAACTAATACTTTGAAAAGGAAAAAGAAAGAGTCAATCCCTGAGATTCCCTGGTGAATACAAACTTGCCCAGCAAGACTGGGGCTAAACAGACCACAAAACACTATTGTGTTCAGAGCTGCTGCAGAATGAAGCCAACATGGAGAAGAGGACAAATCCAAAAAGCCACAGAGAAGTGGAGCAAAAGAAAGAGTCAATCCCTGAGATTCCCTGGTGAATACAAACTTGCCCAGCAAGACTGGGGCTAAACAGACCACAAAACACTATTGTGTTCAGAGCTGCTGCAGAATGAAGCCAACATGGAGAAGAGGACAAATCCAAAAAGCCACAGAGAAGTGGAGCAGTGGCCTGGCATGACCTGGGTGGAGTATGCCTACTTTAGGACTTGTTACGCAAGATAATGAATCTCCTCATGGCTCAAGACATCCTGAATCAGGTCTGAGTTTTCTTAAGGCTAAAAGCACCCTCACCCACACAGCATCCCAAAGGCTCTTTGTTACTGAGAACATGTATGCCTGGGAATCTTGCTATAACCATCCTATTTCCCAGAGGTACTAGCCAAGGAATTTTTCCACAAACCAATGAAATTCTCAGTCTTTGTGGTCAAATGCCCTCTGTCTACCCTTTTCTTCTCCTTAGCTTTATTCCCTTAGACATCTACTCAAAGACACTTGGAACACTGAAATCACTCTAGCAATACCAAAAGCTACGTGATGCTGATTGAAGACAGTTGAAGAGAAACAGTGCTTTGAATTAAAGCATGTTTCCTAGTGTTAGTGAGCAACACAAAAAGAGGACCCACTTAGCCATCTACCCCCACCGCGTAATTCATCGTCTGTCTGCTTTGGAAGTGCCAAAGTGCTTTGGGGGGGCTTCTAAGCACTTCTTTCCATCCCATTCCTTTTCCCTGATTGCTTTCAAAAGAACCCAAAACAAACAAGGCATGTTAATTACTATGGGGTATTCATTATTTGGTTCAAAGCTTCAAAGCTCAAAAGAATCAGAACAATTTATTTTCTGAATTCACTTACCCCAGTTTCCAAACCAGCCAACATATGGACAGTCTTTACTATTTGTTGACAATGTTCTTTCACTGTAAGCATTACTGCCCCTGAAGCAATGTTATAAGACCATCCTTGGGCTGAATGCAACAATTAAGTCGTTTTTCAAAAGATGTGCAGATAAGATTGCTTGGCAGTTTGGAACAACTTTAGTCTAGGAAGCCCAGTCAATTCCATATTAATGGAATGTTGAAATTTTCCTTGCCTACCCCTGAAGGATAAGGCTGCCTGCTTTGTCAATTCTATAAACTGTAAATATTCATTTTTTGTACCAGTAGATCCAGAAAAATATAGAGAATAGTAAAACCAACATCCATATAGTAGCCATAATAATTTAACAAATGCTAACATTTTGCCATATTTCTGTCAAAACCAATTATAATGATGGATATCCCTACTTGACTCATGAAATAAGTTAAACCAAGAGTCCCATTTCCATTTTTCTCCTTAAGGGACATCTTACAATGAAACCTTTCAATTCTGAGCCTTTTGCAACCATGATTTCAAAACAGAAGAGACATGGGTTCAGGAATAGACCATAAATATTCTAAACAGGGCTTCAACAGGGCTTCGCTGCTACCTAGAGATGGGCTATGGGCAGTGAGGGAGTCTGCAGGGGACATTAAATAGGGCATTTAGAAGAGACAAATGTTCTATAAACACCCAAATGGTGAGACCTGATGAGCTGGCGCTTTGGGGAAACAAGGTCTAAAGTCACTTAGGTCTATGCTTGTTGATTTCCTTTAATGCATATATACTTCGAGGTTTCATTTTACAAGCATCTTCAGTTGACATAACATCCATACACAATTTGAATTGCAGAAGTTTAGAAACTAAACTCCTGGGCTTCTCTGGTGGCTCAGTGGTAAAGAGTCTGCCTGCCAACGCAGGAGACTCGGGTTTGATACCCGTTTCAGGAAGATCCCACATGCCTTGGAGCAACTAAGCCTGCACACCAAAACTATTGAGCCTGTGCTCTACAGTCCGGGAGACACAACTACTGAAGCCTGTGAGCCCTACAGCCCATGCTTGGCAACAAGAGAAGCCACCACAACGAGAAGCCCATGAACTGCAACGCGAGAGTAGCCTCCTGCTTATTGCAGCTAGAGAAAAGCCTGCGTGCAGCAACAAAGACCCAGCACAATGAAAAATAAACAAAATAAACAAAACGAAAGTCCTATCTATCTCCCTACTTAGTTAACACACATAGTCACATCTAACCATGTGGGTCTTGAATTGAATGACTTTCCTTTCTTCCATATATGACCATAATAAACTCCTCAGCTCCTACACCAGCCATTTAGTTACACTGAAATTTCTTTTCAGAGCATATATAGGTTTTTGTAGCTTTTCCCTGGTTTACAACCATCCCAGATTAAAAGCTGAGTTCAAAACAGGGTTAAGCACAGTGCATTGACAATTACAGACATACCTACTAAGAGCTGTCTCGGTGAGCCCACATCCCCAGGCAGGAAGAAAGCAACAGCTGCTTACTGATCCCACTTTACAGCAAAATCATGTAGTTGTTCCTCTGTACCAAACTGTCGTACCTTGAAGAAGTTTAAAAACTTAGAAATCAAGTTCTGGAAATAGATGGTGGTCGGACTTCCCTGGTGGTCCAGCAGTTAGGAATCTGCCTTGCAATGCGGGGGTATGGGTTCGATCCCTGGTCAGAGAACTAAGATCCCAAGATCGGGGCAACTAAGCCCGAGAGCCACAACAAAGATCCTGCGGCCACAACTAAGACCTGATGCAGCCAAAACAAATTACAAAGATGACAGCGGTGATGGTTTGTGAATGTACTTAATGTCACTGAATCATACACTTAAAAATTATTAAAATGGTAAATACTATGTTTTCAGTTCAGTTCAGTTCAATCGCTCAGTTGTGTTCGACTCTTTGCGACCCCATGAATCACAGCACGCCAGGCCTCCCTGTCCATCACCAACTCCCGGAGTTCACTCAGACTCAGGTCCATCGAGTCCGTGATGCCATCCAGCCATCTCATCCTCTGTCGTCCCCTTTTCCTCCTGCCCCCAATCCCTCCCATCATCAGGGTCTTTTCCAATAAGTCAACTCTTCACATGAGGTGGCCAAAGTACTGGAGTTTCAGCTTCAGCATCATTCCCTCCAAAGAAATCCCAGGGCTGATTTCCTTCAGAATGGACTGGTTGGACCTCCTTGCAGTCCAACGGACTCTCAAGAGTCTTCTCCAACACCACAGTTCAAAAGCATCAATTCTTCGGTGCTCAGCCTTCTTTACAGTCCAACTCTCACATCCACACATGACTACTGGAAAAACCATAGCCTTGACTAGATGGACATTAATAGGCAAAGTAATATCTCTGCTTTTGAAAATACTGTCTAGGTTGGTGATAACTTTTCTTCCAAGGAGTAAGCGTTTTTTAATTTCATGGCTGCAGTCACCATCTGCAGTGATTTTGGAGCCCAGAAAAATAAAGTCTGACACTGTTTCCACTGTTTCTCCGTCTATTTCCCATGAAGTGACTACAACAATTTTTTTAAATTAGAAATTATAAAATACTTAAATAATAGATCAATTTGAAAATAGATCAAATGAAATTGTAAAAAAAAAAAA
>SJXQ01012938.1:44657-186068 GCA_006408695.1 Aepyceros melampus | reverse complement strand
ATGGACGTGAGTCTGAGTGAACTCCGGGTGTTGGTGATGGACAGGGAGGCCTGGCGTGCTGCGATTCATGGGGTCGCAAAGAGTCAGACACGACCTAGCGACTGAACTGAACTGAAGATAAAAAGCTACATAGAATTGACAAAAACCACAGAATAGAATTTGAGTAATTCTGTTTCTCAAACACTCAGTGTATTGAGATCCACTCACACTTTTTGCTTCATAAACCAGAAAAAGAACAGGATATCTGATGATTAAAACTAGAAGAGAGTCGAAACTTGAAATATAGCTTTACTCTGCTTCTGGACAGGACCCTCTCTTCTGTTTTTTCCTGTCTGTACTCTCCAGTTACAGGAATCTGGTCACCCATGATATAGCATTATATGATATTAACAAAAATGCAATTTTAATCTGTGTTAGGTTATACTTGTTTACTTTGATACACTCTAAACTGTGTAGATCAGGTTGCTGTAAAAAAAAGCCCTAAGAAAGTTTTTAGGGCTTTATAAAGTCTAACAAATTTTAACAAATTTTTAGTTTAACAAATTTTGTTAAACATTCAGCATCTGTTTCCCAAAATCCACTAATAGTTCAGTTCAGTTCAGTCACGCAGTCGTGTCCGACTCTTTGCGACCCCATGAATCGCAGCACGCCAGGCCTCCCTGTCCATCACCAACTCCCGGAGTTCACTCAGACTCACGTCCATTGAGTCTGTGATGCCATCCAGCCATCTCATCCTCAGTCGTCCCCTTCTCCTCCTGCCCCCAATCCCTCCCAGCATCAGGGTCTTTTCCAATGAGTCAACTCTTCGCATAAGGTGCCCAAAGTACTGGAGCTTCAGTTTTAGCATCATTCCTTCCAAAGAAATCCCAGAGTTGATCTCCTTCAGAATCCACTAATAAAGGACTCCAAAAAGGTAAGAAAGCAATGTGGTTCGTTATTACCACGTCCTATCACCTGGAAAATGTGTACTGTATACCAAATATCTGACTACAAGCAAATAGAAAAACAAGTCATTAGAACTTCTCCCTGACCGGCCTCGTTTATAACCAGCCAATATATGATGAAAGTTTATGCTCCTTTTCCACATAAGTCATTTTTCCAATTGAAAATTGTTCCCAACTGTTCTGACCCAGATGTGTTGGCAGCCCTATGCTGCGAAGACCATTTTACAGGTGATGAAGCTCTCAGACAATGAAGTTTACACAACTTGTATACAGCTGGTCTCTTGTATACAAACAACTTCGGACTTCTAACGCCACCTCCTCAAAGAAAGAATAGGATAAAAGCAGCGGCTTCTTGACACTCCACTTGGGGCCCAGGTAAAAGGGGGTTTCAGTGCTGCAGGCCTACAGTTACGCAGATCCTAGGCTTACAAAGCAAGAGTGAGATAGCTGACCCAGTCTACCCCTTCCCCTTGGGAGCTCGGCCTGCTTTAACTGGAAATCACTCCAGAGCGGTAAGAAAGTGATCAGAAACTGTCCCTGGGGCCGAGCTTCCAGGAGAGGGAAGTCACGATGTCAGAATGAGCCCGAGCTGCCTTTCATCCTTTAGGTTTACAAGATTCCATTCTAGACTGCACCAACCTCCCTCTCCTTCCCATTTAAACAAAAGGCCATTTTCATCACAAACAAGTTGTGTGTAAAGTTAGTGCAAGGTTACCTTTCATTGGCAAGTCGTAGGAAAACCAGAACAATGGTTGATAACCTGGGTGACTGTACGGCCCAGTTTTCCTAGGTCAGTCCCAGGCAATTTAACAGATGCTTCATTTTTTGAACAGAAGTTATATATAATAGTGGAATTAAACTATTTGGGATGGGCTTAGTAGACCTCCAGCAACCTTCTCTCTTTTTCTCTTTTCCCTGATGAGGTGTGCGTACACCCTCTTGGACCGAAAATATGACAAAACACTGGAGCCGCCGGGTCCTAGGAACTCGCGGTGGTGACAGAGCCTGCTGCCTGCCACCTCCCCCGTCCCTGCTGCAGCTGGGGAAGGCCATGAAACTGCTTGGCCACACCCCAGCAGAGTCAGGGGGAGAGGGGAGAACAGGTGGGCTATGTGAAGCGAAATGACACTCAGGAAGGGGAGGCTGAGGACTTCCGTCAGAGTGTAGGAACTATAGCTTGAATATTCTTTTTTACAGTGGTTTCATCATTTACCACAAATTGCTATTTGCAATGAGCATTTTTTGCATTGTTGGGTAACATTTTTTCTTTTACAATAATCTCTTTGGGGAGCAGTCAGCTTCAAACGATCAAAGTGTATTTTTACAAAAAATGAAGAAAAGTATTAAAATTGTAGATTAATGTATAACTTGTATAAAATATTTGTTGGTACCTTGCTTCCACTTTGGGGATATCACAATGCCATTGTTGGCCACAGGAAAGCCAGAGAACACAAATTTGCTGAAGAAACATCAGCATTTGCTTCAAAAGTTTATTATTTTAAGTGGCTCATGCTCAGAGCTGATCATTTAACACTAGAAGCTGCACAAGTTGTGTTTTCATCACTCTGTGAAGCTTAATTTTTCATTTAGATGCAATGACTGTTCTTCTAAACTCCTTTCACTTCTTGTGCATGCATGAAAACTGAAGTATTAGCTGCTAATGGCTCCCTTTTAGCAGAAGTAGAACCATGTAAACATTGAAATGATACAAGGTTTATATCAAGGTCATCAGATGCTTCAAATGAGAAATCTGTTACTTCTAATGAGGGTTCACTTTTTTCAAAACCCAATTCATGAAATATAACTAAACCTTTGGAAAGTTCATTCCATCAAAGGTGAAAAGTCTGACATTATTCTGGTTGATGTTATAAATCCAGTTTAATAGTTTGCCATTGAAGAGAAACTGTGTTTTGTGGGTGATAGTTCTTGATTCCTGGAGTCCTGGTAGAAACAATATTCTTACTAAATTAAAAACCTGTGGAACAGAAACTGATTTGGATGAGGTAGTAAAATGTATGTATATAATTAGTACTTTTGTCCAAACAAGCTATGGTGGTCTACCAATGGAAACAGAAGCCAATATGTCAAATTTTACACACACAGTAACTGTATCACAAAATTCTCCTTTATGCCTATCATTGATTTAGAATATCTGAGTCTTCATGATAAACTACCTTGTTAAAAATCAACCTAAGTGTCATACAAAGCTCTGAATTTTGGTTTCCTTTTGTTCAAAATCATTTGTAAGTCTTCACAGTATAGAGTTAATGGAGGTTTTTTTTTTTCTTTTCAATGCAGCTTTTGAGCTTGAATATTTTAAAAAGATACAATGACTAAAAACCAAGCTGACAAACAGGCAGGACCAATTACACAGCTTCTGGAGCCCAGTAGAAAATGAAAATGCAGAATCCTTTGTCAAAAAATTAAAAATTTCAAGATGGCAACAGCAGGGCCATAAACCTGCTGTTTATGGAACCCTTCTCAGCACTGGCTTCTGTGCAGCTGCACAAATCAGAAAGCCAGCTCTGCAAACAGGAGGAAAGTGAAACGCATCTTTCACAATAAGAGGGGTGGTGGATACCATGGATCCTCTGATAAAGTACAAGATTTAATTTTGAAATTCTATAATTGTGCCCTGGTTGATCTCCACCTATGAGAAGATTTTGATGGAGCCCCTATTTTTATTCGGATAAATTTAGATTCTATCCCAGAATAGGCTGTAACTGAGAACTACCATCTTGAATCCTCTAAATTTGGGGAACCATTCAAAAGAATCATAAATAGAAACAACGTACTCAGCAAGCTATATTATAAAAATAGTTGTCACAGAAGGTGCTCTGAATAGAGGACAAAATTACCTGAGAAAATATTTGGACTGAATTATTTATACATTTCAATATTTTTAAGTTAGAATTGAGAATAGCCTTTATTTAGCAGAATTTCTCTTGGCTTATCAGGTACTTCATTACCAGCAGAGAGCATTTTCTTTCTTGAATATATCACGGTCTGTAGAGAAGTCAATCAAAGGGTACAGGGGTTTCAAATTTATTAAACTCACAATGCAGACAACTTTATGAAAAAAGGTAAAAATAATAAAACTACTGGGCTTTCCTGGTGGCTCCCTGGTAAAAAATCTGCCTGCCAGTGCAGAAGACATGGTTTGATCCCTGGTCCAGGAAGGTCCAACATGCTGTGGAGCAGCTAAGCCCGTGCGCCTCAGCTATTGAGCCTGTGCGCCAGAGCCCAGGAGCTGTACCTATTCAGCCCACAAAGCACAGCTCCTGAAGCCCGAACACCCTGCAGCGCGTGCACTGCAGCAAACAGCAGCCCTCGCTCAGTTCAGCTCGGGAAAAGCCCTGGCGGCACGGAAGACCCAGCACAGCCAAAAATGAATAAATAAATATCATAAAATAAAAGTACGGCAAACTGCATTCTGCAGAAGAATAAGATGACAGGTAGGCTGAGAAACTGATTAAACTACGTAAGTCCCTATCAAGAATAATTATTCTGCTTAAATGTTTTGTAAGGTTCACATTATTAACATAAACATTTTCAAATTTGCTTTAAGGTACAGACCTGGGTTCGATTCCTGGGTTGGGAAGATCCCCTGCAGGAGGGCACAGCAACCTACCCCAGTATTTTGGCCTGGAGTCACAAAGAGTCAGACACGACTGAGCGACTTTCACTTCATTTCACAGAGATAGATGTTCTTTTATTTCTTCTAAGGAATTTTACATTTGAAAAATCATTCCTGAATAGAAGCATTTTAATAGGTCTACCAAAATAAGACACCAATTTGTTGGTCAGGAAGCAAACCTTTCAGAAAAAAAATATCATCCTAATTGCTTTTATGCCCCCTTTGGCGGTCAAAGTATCCTGATTTGGATGATGTTATCATATGGCTATCCTAGTAATGACAACACTGGCCACCATTTATTAAGCACTTGGGTGAGCCTGATGCTTTGCAGACGTGAGCTCATCAGACTCGTAAAACAGGTCTGTGAGAGGCAGCATTGGACCCACCGATTAAACCACTGGGGAAACTGTGCCTTAAGGTGGTTTGGCCCCTTCTCGAAGGTCACATAGCTGGGGAAGGACCTGAGGCCAGGCCTCCTCTGACTCGCAGACGAGCGAGCACCACCCACTAGATGAGTTCACCATAGATTCTGATTTGCAAAGGAACTTGCCCGGGGAAGTTTCCAGGAACAAACCCAAGATCTCTGATATAACAGTCAAAATCCTGCTGCCTCTAAGGATGACTAATTTGTGGCGCTGATCAGTGCTGCTTAACTTATATTGTCACTTTCTGGCAGTTAATAAGGGTAACAGGAAAGTCCATTCAGTCCCCAACTCTATTTGTGCGAGGCCCTGTGGAGACACAAAAGGAATTTGATCTGGCTCCTGCCCCGAGCCCTTTCCCTAGAGTGAGGAGGCAAGAGTGACCTGTGCTGCTTAGGACTCCTGGGGTGATGGGCCTTCACCTCTCTTCATTCTTTCTGCAAGGGCTCTTTCCCTGGCAGAGCTTCATCCTAGGGCCTTTCAGGGCCCTGAGCTGGCTTCTTCCCTGTTTCCCCCTCCCATGCTGAGAAAGCCACGGCTGTATGTAAGTCTGGAGAGAGAGAGACAGACAAATATAGAGTGTGCTGGAGGACAGTGGCCCAGCAGGGTTGAGTTGAACCCTTCCCAGTTCTGAAGAGGATGAGAGGCTTGTACCCGTGTTACGGATGTAGAAGTTTCCAGGTCAGTCTCTCTCTGTGTTAGTGTAAACACCCAGCCTCCCCCTCCAAAACATCCAGCATGGCAAAAAGTGTGTATCAAGCTTTCTAGCAGAAAAAATCTCCTTAATTTATGAAATTTTCTCAAGTTATCATTTCATTGTCACTGTGTACAATGGAGCTGTATCTTTATTTACAAACAAATTAAAGCAAATAGTTGCTTGGATAACTGGCCAAAGAACTTTACTCCAGAGAATTCACACACCAAGGAAATTTATTTCAGTTGACTCCAATCATGATGTTTCAGAGAACAGATATGCTTTACTTTAAATATATATGATCTTTGCCTTATAAAAGGGGACACAATCTCATAATGTTTATAGACCAAACGAACTAAGTTTACCATAGGAACCATCAGGATCTTAACCCACATCCACTGAGTAATCAGAATAAGACTGTACTTCAAAATCCCACTATCTGTCTGTTCTTCTCCAAGCAGCTGTGCATGGGGGAAAGGCATGAAATGGGATCTTTCCAGTTAGAGATCCGGTATCTCTTCACTGGTGTCTCCAAGGGCCTTAGCTCAGTGTCAAGACTTCCAGTAGGTTTCCAGCTATTACTGCTGCTGCTGCTGCTGCTAAGTAGCTTCAGTTGTGTCCAACTCTGTGCAACCCCATAGACAGCAGCCCACTAGGCTCCCCTGTCCCTGGGATTCTCCAGGCAAGAACGCTGGAGTGGGTTGCCACTTTCACTTTCCAGCTATTACTAAACACACACAATTACTGGTAACACCACTGATACCAACTTGTTCTTGGCAAGCCGAGAAGGGATGTCTCGAAAAGTTATTAAAAGTCTGCCTCCAAATCCCACTTCAAGGCAATCCTTACATGGGGCAGGATAGTACAAGATGGATTTCTTTCATGGGGCTGGCAAAGAGAGTTTTAGGAAATTCCCTTTAGCAGCTAGAAGTAAGAGTAGGATCCGCTGCTTTTTTTTCCTCTTTCTCCCAAAATAGCAATTCCTGAAGATGTAAACAGACTCTTTCCAATGGTCTAACAGAAAAGGAAAGAGCTTTTTCTGGGGTTATCAAGCCATTCGCATATGCCTGTGTTTGATGTGGTTAATGCATGGGGAGGGTGAGGGACATATGACCATTTCCCCTTTTGATGCCCCGCTTCCTCGGAGCCATAATCATAACAGTGAGCACAGAAGATGCGGCGAGACGCTGTCCAGATCCTCTGGCAGTGCAGAGGCTCCAGATGGGTCTGTTCTTGGGCCTCGCCCTTGGCTGAAGGGAGCCACCCTGCCCAGAGTCATCCTCTTCCCTCAGAGCAGCCCCCGTCCAGTGGCTAGTTGATGCAGGGTCTGAAGGCCTGACATCGGGCGTGCTCAGTCGTGTCTGACTCTTTGCAACCTCATGGACTCTGGCCCATCAAGCTCCTCTGTCCATGCAATTTTCCCAGCAAGAATACCCAATGGGTTGCCATTTCCTCCTCCAGGCGATCTTCCCACCCAGGGATCAAACTTGCATCTCTTGCACCTCCACACTGTCAGGCGGATTCTTTACCACTGAGCCACCAGGGAAACACAAAGGCCTAGACATCTTTAAAGGCCTCCCTGCAGGATCTCTAATAATTCTTGTTGCAACTGCTTCATAGTTCCACCTTCTCCTCCTTCCCAGTCCTATGTCCCAACCAGTTCATACGTGTGGACCCCTTGAGCACACCCCATAAACAACCTGTGGGCGGATCTCCATCTCAGACTCTGTTTTCTGGATAATGTGACCTAAGACACTGACTGTGGGGAGAGGACCTGCGATGTGTCAGGCACTTCATAAGCTTCATCTTATCTGCATAGTATCTCTATACCCAAGTGGGTAGAGATTATAGTTTCATTTTGTAGCTAATAAAAGCCAAGGCTTGGGACTTCCCTGGTGATCCAGTGGTTAAGAATCTGCCTTCCAATGCAAGGGACGGGGGTTTGATTCCTGGTTGGGGGAATGAAGTTTCTACATCCTGTGGGGGCCTCTAAGCCCAAGTGACACAACTATAAAGTCTACACAACTAGCGAAAAGTCCACATACCACACGAAGATCCCACATGCCGCAGCTGAGACCCAACACAACCAAAAATAAAAGTGAAGAAATAAGTATTAAAATAAAAAAAAAAAACAACCAAGGCTCAGAGAGGTTGCATTCTGTCCCTAAAATCACACAGCAAGTGAGCCACAAATCAACGCTTATAGTGAGTCTTTCAAGCTTAAATCCCACATAATTTACTACATTCATGGCCCTATGCTCAGCACTAGTGTTTCCAATCATGGACATTTTTATGAAGTGTAATTTTCACTGAATTAAAAACTATTTTTAAAAGATGAATGGAGTACAATTATAAAGGGGTAGCACAAAGGAGCTCCTTTCTGTGTCAATAGATTACATGCACTGTGTGGTGTTAATAACATTGCACTAATGTCAGTTTCCCAGTATTCCTAATGGACGATGCTAGGTAAGGGGCTTCCCTTATAGCTCAGACATACAGAATCTGCCTGCAATGCAGGAGACCCCGATTCAATCCCTGGGTCGGGAAGATCCACTGGAGAGGGGAATGGCTACCCACTCTAGTATTCTTGCCAGGAGAATCTCATAGACAGAGGAGCCTGGAGGTCTACAGTCTGTGGGGTCACAGAGTCAGATGCTACTGAGCGACTAACACTATTACTTTGTTAGGTAAAGGGGCTTCCCAGGTGGTGCTAGTGGTAAAGATCCTGCCTGCCAATGCAGAAGACATAAGAGATGCTGATTTGATCCTTGGATTGGGAAGAACCCTGGAGAAGGAAATGGCACCCCACTCCAGTATTCTTGCCTGGAGAATCCCATGGACAGAGGGCCTGGTGGGCTACAGTCCATAGGGACACAAAGAGTTGGACATGACTGAAGCGAATTAGCACATACACAGACATGTTAGGGAAAACATTATTATTGGGGGAAGCTGTTTGATGGGTATTGAGGAACTGACTCACTGTCTTATTTTTGCACCTTCTTTTTAGTACAGCATTATTTCCAAATAATGTTAGAAAGTTTCTAAAGCAAATAAAAAAGAAAGAAAGAAATGAGACATAAGAGATTCTGATGTCGAGAACATTCCTCAAAAGGAACTTTAAAAGGTATTTCACAATAATTGCTAAGGAGTGATATTACTCAATTACCAATAAGAATGTAATACACATTTTCTATGATTCAGGGGCTTCCCAAGTGGCCCATGGTCTGGACCTAACAGAAGCAGAAGATATTAAGAAGAGGTGGCAAGAATACACGGAAGAACTGTACAAAAAAGATCTTCACGACCCAGATAATCATGATGATGATGTGATCACTCACCTAGAGCCAGACATCTTGGAAAGTGAAGTCAAGTGGGCCTTAGAAAGCATCACTACAAACAAAGCTAGTGGAGGTGATGGAATTCCAGTTGAGCTATTTCAAATCCTGAAAGATGATGCTGTGAAAGTGCTACACTCAATATGCCAGCACATTTGGAAAACTCAGCAGTGGCCACAGGCTGGAAAAGGTCAGTTTTCATTCCAATCCCAAAGAAAGGCAATGCCAAAGAATGCTCAAACTACCGCACAATTGCACTCATCTCACATGCTAGTAAAGTAATGCTCAAAATTCTCCAAGCCAGGCTTCAGCAATACGTGAACCATGAACTCCCTGATGTTCAAGCTGGTTTTAGAAAAGGCAGAGGAACCAGAGATCAAATTGCCAACATCCGCTGGATCATGGAAAAAGCAAGAGAGTTCCAGAAAAACATCTATTTCTGCTTTATTGACTATGCCAAAGCCTTTGACTGTGTGGATCACAATAAACTGTGGAAAATTCTGAAAGAGATGGGAATACCAGACCACCTGACCTGCCTCTTGAGAAANCGCACAATTGCACTCATCTCACATGCTAGTAAAGTAATGCTCAAAATTCTCCAAGCCAGGCTTCAGCAATACGTGAACCGTGAACTCCCTGATGTTCAAGCTCATTTTAGAAAAGGCAGAGGAACCAGAGATCAAATTGCCAACATCCACTGGATCATAGAAAAAGCAAGAGAGTTCCAGAAAAACATCTATTTCTGCTTTATCGACTATGCCAAAGCCTTTGACTGTGTGGATCACAAGAGACTGTGGAAAATCCTGAGAGAAATGGGCATACCAGACCACTTGACCTGCCTCTTGAGAAATCTGTATGCAGGTCAGGAAGCAAGAGTTTGAACTGGACATGGAACAACAGACTGGTTCCAAATAAGAAAAGGAGTACGTCAAGGCTGTAGATTGTCACCCTGCTTATTTAACTTAGATGCAGAGTACATCATGAGAAATGCTGGACTGAAAGAAACACAAGCTGGAATCAAGATTGCTGGGAGAAATATCAATAACCTCAGATATGCAGATGACACCACCTTTATGGCAGAAAGTGAAGAGGAGCTAAAAAGCCTCTTGATGAAAGTGAAAGAGGAGAGTGAAAACGTTGGCTTAAAGCTCAACATTCAGAAAACGAAGATCATGGCATCTAGTCCCAACACTTCATGGGAAATAGATGGGGAAACAGTAGAAACAGTGTCAGACTTTATTTTGGGGGGCTCCAAAATCATTGCAGATGGTGACTGCAGCCATGAAATTAAAAGACGCTTAGTCCTTGCAAGAAAAGTTATGACCAACCTAGATAGCCTATTTAAAAGCAGAGACATTACTTTGCCGACTAAGGTCCGTCTAGTGAAGGCTTTGGTTTTTCCTGTGGTCATGTATGGATGTGAGAGTTGAACTGTGAAGAAGGCTGAGCACCAAAGCATTGTTTTTGAACTGTGGTATTGGAGAAGACTCTTGCAAGTCCCTTGGACTGCAAGGAGATCTAACCAGCCCATTCTGAAGGAGATCAACCCTGGGATTTCTTCGGAGAGACTGATGCTAAAGCTGAAGCTCCAGTACTTTGGCCACCTCATGCGAAGAGTTGACTCATTGGAAAAGACTCTGATGCTGGGATGGATTGGGGTCAAGAGCAGAAGGGGACGACCGAGGATGAGGTGGCTTGGATGGCATCATGGACTCGATGGGCATGAGTCTGAATGAACTCCGGGAGATGGTGATGGACAGGGAGCCCTGGCGTGCTGCGATTCATGAGGTCGCAAAAAGTCGGACACGACTGAGCAACTGAACTGAACTGAACTGAACTGAGTCTGTCCTGGGATTATAATCGAAATCAGGACAGTCTTTGAAGCCTCACCCACAGAGCAGAGTGGAGGTACTGCCTGGGACCTTTTCCCAGTTGGGACTCCAGATGTCCACGACACGGGACTTCCCAGTGCTGTTTAAGTCGGGAGGTTGGTCAAAACCCAATTTGGTGATGTAGTCTCTGCTCTATTAATGTTAGTATCTTGAAACTAAGCTAGATAATTGTCTAATAAATATCTGCATTATATATTTGTATGTAACGAGTGGGTTACTGTGTTAAAAAAATCCTTTGAACCTGAGAAGGAAGTGAAAACTTTTGGCAAAACATCATCAGTTCTAAGATTTTTCCACAGATTTTTGTGATCCACACAGTCAAAGACCGTAGCATAGCCAGTGAAGCAGAAGCAGATATTTTTTTTTGCAAATTCCCTTGCTTTCTCCATGACCCACCTGTTNCCCTGGGATTTCTTTGGAAGGAATGATGCTAAAGCTGAAACTCCAGTACTTTGGCCACCTCATGCGAAGAGTTGACTCATTGGAAAAGACTCTGATGCTGGGAGGGATTGGGGGCAGGAGGAGAAGGGGACAACAGTGGCTGGATGGCATCATTGACTCGATGGACATGAGTCTAAGTGAACTCCGGGAGTTGGTGATGGACAGGGAGGCCTGGCGTGCTGCGATTCATGGGGTTGCAAAGAGTTGGACACGACTGAGCGACTGAACTGAACTGCCAGTGCAGGGGATGCAAGAGACGGGGGTTCAATCCCTGGGTCAGGAAGATCCCATGGAGAAGGGAATGGCAACCCACTCCAGTATTCTTGCCTGGAATCCCAGGGACAGAGGAACCTGGTGAGTTATAGTCCACGGGGTCAAAAAGGGCTGGACACAACTTAGTGACTAAACAACAATTCACTGAGGGGTGAGTCAGCCCACTAGGGAGCCCGCCTACTGCACTCAACTGGCTTTAGCCTCCCACCATGAGAATCCAAATTCCTTCTGGGTCCCTGAACAAAGGACTCACCCAAACAGCAGTGCTATCTCCCCCAAGGGTATCTTCCACGGGCAGCTGTCCTGGGGTCACCCCAGCCCCTCCCTGGGTGGACAGTTCTGTAAGATCTGTGGGGGCACTCAGATGTGAAGGGCAGGACAGTAGCTGGAGGAAGATGATAAATGGGATGGAATCAGTATGGAGAGGAGGACTCCCGTAGCCAGAGCGGGGAGACACTGGTGCAAAGACAGACAGGAGATTCTGGCCCAGCCGTGTTTGTTAATCTCCCCCCATCTCACCGAAAAGTCTTAGTAGCGGGAAGCTGTTACGTTCGTGGTGGCACTTACATGTTCTCGAAAATTTCAGTTTTCACTTGAAGTTCAGATTTTATCTTTGGCAACACAAACAGACCGATACTCTCCTTGACATGCCAGGATCTCTTCATTCCGGTTCAAGATGCCTGCCAGACACCTAATTCTGAAGAACCACCACTGCCTGACTGTCATTTGTTCCTTCAAGTAAAAATGGAATTCCATGGGAAAAACAGCCAATTCGGCTCACAACTCATTCATTCAAGTGCTTGCCTTGAGACAGACATCCTACTTCCATGTACTTAAGAAAGGGTATATGCATACTTCCAATTTGGTCTTTCAGAAATTTAAAAGAACAGGCATTTAAGGGTCAAAAGGAGCAATTTTTCCTGCCTAATCAAACTAATCAAAGGCATTCTTAAGTGACACTGTTTTCTTTTTTATTAGTATACAATGAGGAAGGACCCAGCGTCCAGGAGTACGGTTTGGTGTCACTGCCTTGATTCATGTTAAGCAGCTACAGTTCTACTCACTGCTGCTTTCGTATTATCAGTGCAATGTCCCCAAAGTGGGAAAGGAAACAGTGTCTTAGGAGGACGCCCCAGGGGTTTGCTGACCACGCTTTGGGAGCTATTGAGGCACAATGATGGGGGCAGAGATGGGGATGATGTTTTATTAGAAACAAAGTAGGTACTCTGGTCCTTTGGGGTTGAAACATGTAAGAAGGGTGGAAGTTTTATGTGAGAATCAAAGGAGGATGACAGGGTAAGCAGAGGGAACTGCGTATACAGGGGCTCGGAGGCATGGCGGGCATGAGGCAAGAACTCAGTGTTCACACTGCAGACAACTCAGTCGCCACCGCGGCCCTTGCGCCTTTAGAGTTCACAGCCCAAGAACAAACACCCACCTATTAGCATTTAACATACGCCTGGTGTGGTTCTAGGCATTCACTTAATCTTTGAAACGACTCTATGGTGTTGATGCTATTATTATTATATCCTTCTACAGAAGAGGAAACTAAGATGGGAAATGAAGATGTTAAATACCTCAGAGCAGATTCCAGAGCTAGTAAGTGACACAGCCAGAGTCAGGCTCAGATGACCTGGCTCCAGAGTCAGCTAGGACGTGCTGCTTCTCACAAGGAACAGAGAGATGACCGGTTTCCGGTCTGGGAAATCCCAGTTGGCTGACACAGGCCACATCCCATCCCTGAGACCAATGCCGTCAGGGACACATGCCCCCCTCCTCCGGGGATGTCTCCAATCGTGCAGGATGACACAGTGGATACTAGACAGAGCTGAGGAGGAATGATCTAGCTCCATCACACCTTTTTAACAAAACACTGGACAACGCAGACCCCAAAGAGCATGTCCTGTGTGATTCCATTTATCTAAAGTCCAGAAACAAGCCGAATAATTTTGTGCTATTGAAGCCAGGATTGGGCTCACCTTTCTGGGGGTGATTAGTGACTAGACTTAGTTCAGGTGGGGCATGGCATGTGGAGAGAGGATGGTAACACTGTTTTTTGATTGGTTCCATCCATGTCATAATGATTTGTTAAGCCACACACTTGTGCACATTTCAGCAAGTATATTTTTCACTTTTATGAACTGTGAAGTTTTTAAGTCTTTAAATGTAAAGAAAATTAGAACTTGGGTGGAGGGGGAGATCCATGAAGAAGTTTTATTCAGCCAGGGTGGTAAATGGACCTCTCAGGATGAATAAAGGATTGATGCCCCACATCCTAAAGGATCGCTGGAATAACAGTGAAAACCCAAGGATGAAGGGGCATCATGTTTCAAATGGTTGTAAGGAATGTTTGTTCAAGTTTCACTCATTAGCATTACAAAGGCAAAGGAAGGGTCCAGAACACAGAAGTACTCTGGGCAGCTGCCAGCTTTTTCCAAAGAATCTAACTGCAAGGGCTCCTGGGCTCCACCCGCCCACTGCCAGCCTGGGCATGGGTGGGCCTCTGCAGTGAGCTGAGCAGAAGCACACAGTGCCTCACCTCCCTGTACCTGTCCTATTCCTGTGCAGTTGGCTGGGTTTTCCAGGTTGTAGACGAGCTTTCAACCTTTTAAATCCATGCTCCCTTCTTGAATAGATGTAAATATCTCACACTTTCCTTTAATGTTATTTGAAATTTCAAAATTAATCAAGTATTATGACAAGAAACACAGTCATAGGGCAAAGTGCTGCTTTGTTTCTGAGCTGCCTGTGCAGCCCCACGAAGCCCGAGTGTGTGCTCCCCTCTCCCCCCACCCCTGGGAGAGGCCTTGCTTTATAAATTACAAGCCTTTTCATTTCCTTCAAGGTTTTTGACGAGAGGTTTGGGGATGCAGCCACCAGGTGGACGCTGTGCATTTACGAGCTCGTGGCTTGCCAGAGGGATGAGGGACGAAGCAGCAGACGTACCTACTTTGTTTCTAATAAAACCACAACTCCTTACTTGTTGAATAAGCATCATTTCACAGTAATAGCTAATATTTATTGGCTGCTTCTCATGGACCACACACAGTGAGAAAGGCCCCCTGTGCGTCCCCATTCTTCCCACAGCCCCAGGAGGCAGGGGAGCGGCATCATCTCTGTTTTATGGCCGGGAAAACCCAGGCTCACAACGATTACATGAACTACCCAAGGTCTAACAACAAGGAAGACAAGGATCTGGAGTGTAGGTCGCAGTCAGGCTGGCTCCAAAGCGCACGCCCTGGTGAGCAGGCCATGACGCTACACAGTAAACAGGACTTGAACCCTCTGTTTAATTCCAGAAGTTCCATATGCGTACCTCTAATTATTAGAGTCATTGATGATTACTGGGCCCAAGCACTGATCAATGGGTGAAAATGACATGCGGGGACCCCTTTGAGAGGAGAGACCGGCTAGGTGACCCCTGACCTCAGCTCCATCCCAGGACCTTGACTGTCTGGGGTGAACTGTGATGAGGACCCTTATGGTGGGGCCTCTGGGCAGTACTAATGTGAGTGGAAACCCACAAGGCTGCAGCGGCACTGGGCCCAGGCTTAGAGGTGGAACCATCTACTGCCCCCACCACCCTGAGAAGCTGCTCTCACTCAGCAAAGCTCGCAGGCACACTACGCACAGTCACCGGCTTCTGCAAAAATCCCGAGTGATGGCAAGGCTGACTCACCAGCTCCCAGCCTCCTGGACGAGGCTGTGGCTGGTCAGCACTGGGCCTGGGCTGTGCACAAGCCCCACAGTCCAGAGCAGCATCCAGTCCCCTGGCTCAGCTGGAGCTCTGGCGTCAGAGTTGAAGCTAGAAGGCTATCTCAGGAGAGGAAAGAAGGATGCACTTACATGGCCCAAGTTAGTGGATGGTGGTTCTGAGTACTACCGATTGTTAAGAGAAATACGGCCTCTTCATGGTCTAAGATAAGGAAGGGGGTAAACAGTTACCCCATATTTATAAGCGGATCACTCAGAATGTGGACACATGCACACCCTTGTCCAGCTCCAGGAGAAGCAGCTCGAAGACTATTCTTCTGATTCACACAGAGGCCAGGGGTCTCTGCCGCTGGTGGGCTGGCATGAAGCTGCAGCCAGTCTCCCCCAAAATGAAGAGCCTCATACAGAAACAGGGACTGAGGGGGCAGCATCTTCAGATCTTCGGGGAGCAGCTCCGCAGACAGGAGGCCGTCAGCCTGCGTACCCACTGCAGACACTGCCGTGGCTGCTCTCCTCTGGGGACTGACCCACCATGAGAACTCCAGGCCAACCCCAGCCCCTCCCAGGCTGCAACCTGACGTCAGAACGCTGAGTCACCGTGCATTCGAGGAGCTGCCACTTCTGAACACTACTCTTCCTTCCTTCTAGGCCATCAGACCTCAAACACATAAGAGTCTTCTGGAGCAAAGGAGGGATCCACTCCCTGAACCCAGGGTAGCCGTGTGCTTTGCTCAAAGGGTTGCTTACAACCAAGTGGAGTCTCCTTTGAGACCTTGGCACCCACAACGCCTGTTCACACACTCTCTCTGGAAAGAGGGCCAGTTTGCACGGGTCAAGCTAGAACTAAAATACAGTTTACCCGCGTGTCAGCTTCTTGCCGCATTGAGAATGAGATTTAAAGAAATGACCACACTAAGAAACAACTGAGTCACTTTCCTCCGATCTCCAGCTGTTATAGATCATTGTCTAAAACCAGCAACTGTGTTTTTGGCTCCTTGCTATTCAGAGTGGTCCCTGCACCAACGATATGGGCCTCAACACAGGTAACCTGTTAGAAACGCGGGGTCTCAGGCCCCACACAGATCGCCCATTCAGAACCCACATTTTTACAAGATCCCCACATGGTGTGTGTACACAGGAAATTTTGACAAGTGCTGCTGTAACTCACCCAGAGGTCTTTTCTCCTGATCAGAGTGCTTTGCCAGACTGAGGCCACATACACTGTCAGATGTTAGGATGAACCCCACCACCCCCACATGTCCACAGACTTCCACAGACAGCCCTCTGCCTCCGGCTCAGGGGTAGGACCATCTCCTGAGCACCATGGAAGGTGCCGCCCACCTGCCACGTTTCCTGGGTTTCTTTGTCCCCCGCCGCCTCCCCAGCCCACCGCCATCCTACTCATGATGCCATATCAGCCTTCAGATCAGTGACAACCTTTACGCTACCTTAACAATCAGCTTCACTCCACCCGCACTGCATACAAAATGATGTCCAGTCTCCCTGAGCTGAGATTTCTGGGTGGATTTATCATGCCCTCTCCTTCTCACTGTACACCCCTCCCACGCGCTCACCTCCTCCACCTCTCTTTGCAGACTCCTGCTCAGGCACTTTGCCTGCCTTCAACGCCCTACACCACACTGCTGCTAACTCAAAGCCTTGGTGTCCTTCACACCAGCTGAAACACTTCCTCCGGGTGGCCTTTCTAGGCAAGCATAATCTTCTCTGGGCAGCCCAGTCAGTTCCTTCTCACACCTGTCCCTCTCCACCTTCTATTCCAGTTACTGACATACACGCCTCCCATCCTCGACTACGTGTGAACAGTTTAAAGCAAGATCTGGCCTTATTCATCTCTGCTTCTAACAAAGACATTAATACAGCTGAGGTGTTCAGTCAAACTTCAAACATGCAACACCTTTTTGTCTTCCTAATCTGTATGTTTATAAGAACCTCGTGGCTCAGATGGTAAAGAATCTACCTGCAATGCAGGAGATCTGGGTTATGATCCTCTGGCGAAGGGAATGGCTACCCACTCCAGTATTCTTGCTTGGAGAATGAATGTGATGGACAGAGGAGCCTGGCAGGCTACAGTTCATGGGGTTGCAAAAGTTGAACATAACTGAGCAATCAACACTTTCCCTTTCAAATATTACACCATATTTAAGATATAGTTAACACATTGCTTTTATGGAAAGTATCAAAATTTCTTTACATGAGGCTATCTTGGAAAATCTAGACTGTCTGATCCCAGATGACACATTCAGTAAATAACTCTTTACTCCAAATGACATCACAGTGAAGTGACGAGGCTCTTCCCCATGTGGCTGCTGGAATCTCCTCGTCACCGTGTGGTCACACACATTCCCATTGGACCTCAGAAGTGAATGCTGACTGCAGGCTCCTGTTTCCAGACTAATTAAAGAGCAGCCAACATCTAAGTGTTTCTCATGATGTACTCCGCATATAAGTTAAATAAGCAGGGTGACAATATACAGCCTTGATGTACTCCTTTTCCTATTTGGAAACAGTCTGTTGTTCCATGTCCAGTTCTAACTGTTGCTTCCTGACCTGTTTACAGGTCAGGTGGTCTGGTGTGCCTATCTCTTGAAGAATGAATGAAGCACAAGCTGGAATCAAGATTGCCAGGAGAAATACCAATAACCTCAGATATGCAAATGACACCACCCTTATGGCAGAAAGTGAAGAGGAACTAAAGAGCCTCTTGATGAAAGTGAAAAAGGAGAGTGAAAAAGTTGACTTAAAGCTCAACATTCAGAAAACAAAGATCATAGCATCTGGTCCCATCACTTCATGGAAAATAGATAGGGAAACAGTGGAAACAGTGCCTGACTTTATTTTTCTGGGCTTCAGAATCACTGAGGATGGTGACTGCAGCCATGAAATTAAAAGACGCTTGTTCCTTGGAAGGAAAGTTATGACCAACCTAGACAGCATATTAAAAAGCAGAGACATTACTTTGTCAACAAAGGTCTGTCTAGTCAAGGCTGTGGTTTTTCCAGTGGTCATGTATGGATGTGAGAGTTGGACTATCAAGAAAGCTGAGCACCGAAGAATTGATGCTTTTGAACTGTGGTGTTGGAGAAGACTCGAGAGTCCCTTGGACTGCAAGAGACCCAACCAGTCCATTCTAAAGGAGAGCAGTCCTGGGTGTTCATTGGAGGGCCTAATGTTGAAGCTGAAACTCCAATACTTTGGCCACCTGATGCGAAGAGCTGACTCGTGTGAAAACACCCTGATGCTGGAAAAGATTGAGGGCAGGAGGAGAAGGGGACGACAGAGGATGAGATGGTTGGATGGCATCACCAACACAATGGACATGGGTCTGGGTAGACTCTGGGAGTTGGTGATGCACAGGAAGGCCTGGCGTGCTGCAGTTCATGGGATTGCAAAGAGTAGGACACGACTGAGTGAGTGAACTGAACTGGAACATCTAAGCTGCCATTGAAAACTAAGGCAAGTTACAAGCAGTAAAGTGTGTTCTTAAAGATGAAGGAGGAACACCTGCCAGGTTCAGCTGCCAGGGAAGTGGGGATGGAGAAGACGCAGAGAACACAGCCTCGGAGTTCTCTCATTCTGGAGACACTTGCTTTTGCAACTTTAATAACATTTTAGCCCTGGTGGTCCACTGGCTAAGACTGAGCTTCCATTGAAGAGGCTCTGGTTTGCTCCCTGGTCAGTGAACCCACAGGCTACAACTAAGACACGGCACAGACAAACTATATTTTTAAAATCTTTTTGAAAATCTTTTAAAAATTAATATTTTACCATGACCCTGTAGAAGAAAGTTTGGTTTTAGAGTTCCATGGCACAGAATCAACTATAAAAGGGGGAAAGAAGCATCTAGATTTGCCCAAAGCAGAAACAGCTGGGGTTCAGGTCTCTTCCTTCAGAACTGAGCTGAGGTTGGTTCCTGACCTGGAGAAATGGCTGAGATGGATCACTGTTCCTGTATTGTAAAGGTTTCAGAGCAGGGGGTTGCCTGATTAGCTTGAACCCTCCTGTGGAATACTTAGAAAGCCACAATCAGTCCACAAGAGTGAGCAGACAATATCAGATTTTCAAAGTAACTGAAGTCTTATTAAAATAATGAAGTGGAAAGTATTGACTTTTTTTTTTCTTTAAGACAATTCTAAGATGCTAACTTCTCTTTTTAAACAAAGTTATAAAGCTTTAACCTTATCTGAGCAGCAGATCTCCTGGGAATAAACAAAACGCCTTCAATATTCTATCATTGGAAATTCAGCTAGAAAAACAAAACCCAGCAGCTTTAGTGTTTGGTCACTGAACAGACTCTGGTTTTGATTACAAACACCAGAGTTTTTAGATTCCAAATGTATTCGGAGCTGGGGCTGAGTCTTTGCAGAGCTTGCTTTAAGAAGCGTAGAAGAGTGAACTCTGTGCACATCCTACCTGTAATCAGCTACCAGCAGATGGAAGTTCTGCTTAATTAGCCAGGAATTGTTTCCATTAAAACCTTAATGGCATTCAAATCAGCTAAATTAACAGCTAGAGAAACCACCACAACTAAATTACATTCCACTGTTTCCAATTAAGTTGGAAGCCTTGGGTGCGGTAACCACCAACATTACAAATGAGGAGTCTTTGCCAAAAATGAACTCCTTCAGTTTTTCTTAGACCATCAACAGCCTGGACTAATAGAATTAGCTCACTGAATGTGTGCAGAAAAGCAGAGTTAAGCAAGCCACTTAAAAGCATTCATTTATTCACAGAAGCACTTCACGCCAAAGGCTGTGCTAGGTATAGGTAGGACTTGAAATGCGAGGTTCAGATGGAAGACCACCATGTCAGAGGAAAGCAGCATCTCTTGTTTACGATCTCCATTCCCAACACACTTAAAGAATCACTGGTCTTTTGAAATCAAAGAGAAAAACTCTCAGACTGGCCAGTCACATTGAACCCTCAGGCTCCTCTGCCATTGCTGGTAGTTTAAGGTTACTGAGGTCAAAATAACTATGATGTCAATATTTATACAGCAGTTTTCAAAGATTCATATATCCTCCAATCTCTAAGAGATGCATGACCTCCAGGGAAGGGTGTAAAACCTCTGCAGTAAGTATAGCTTGGACATCCATTAGGAGGCTGTCAGCAGATTCTACTACAGACCTAATTTGTGATTTTAGGGGCTCTAGGAGTCTCTGATGCTCCCAAACCTATCCCTTTCCTGCTGGTATGCATCAAAAACTGTGCTATTGTAGATTCATGGCTTTGCACTGAGATTCCAATTTAAGATCCCCTGGAGGAGAGACCCTTGGCCATTTATTATCTGCAAAGGACCTAAGCAAGCCTGGTAATGTGGAGACTTAAACAGTGAGTGAGGTAAGTTTTGGACTCTGATCTTGCCACCCAGCCTGTTTACCCACCCTTCAGTAAAGTTCCTTTCCTCCCACTTTGAGTCCCAAGGCTTTGAAATATGTCTTTTTGTCAAATTATTAAAGATCACCTAACGCAAGTCTCTGGTTAGTACTAAGGTGTAAATGACTGACGTAAATTGAGTGTGACTTCTTTAAGGGACTATTGCATTTACTGAGATTCAAAGCCTGCACATGGAAATGCTTCAGCTAAAGGGCCTGCCAGAAGCAGTCAGCTACATGCCAAAACCTATCTGCCTTTATGATCTATAGGGCTTCCCTGGTAGCTCACATAGTAAAGAATCTGCCTACAATGCAGCAGGAGTCCTGGGTTTGATTCCTGGGTAGGGAAGATCCCTTGGAGAAGGGAATGGCAACCCACTCCAGTATTCTTGCCTAGAAAATTCCATGAACAGAGGAGCCTGGTGGGCTATAGCCCATGGGGTCGCAAAGAGTTGGGCACAACTGAGTGACTAACACGTTCACTTATGGTCTACGTGCAGATTTTGTAAAAGGCGGATTTTGGTAGCTATGCTGTGTTTTCATTTTCATTCATCTCAAAGTATTCTCTCATTTCTCTTGTGATCGCTTTTTGACTCACTGGTTATTTAGGAGCGTGGTGTTCTAATTTCCGTACATTTGTGAATTTCCCAAATTCCTTTCTGTTACTGACTTCTAGATCCTTTCCATTGCTGTTGTATGATTTCAATCCTTTTGAACGTATTGTTTTATGGTTCGGCCTGTGCTCTAGTCAATCTAATAAGTTTATAGTATAGTTGAAATTTTCTTTAACCACACTGGGCTTTATTTGTTCTGGCCCATGGTTTGATTTAGTCAACAGAAGCTGTGATGGTTAGGTTTATTAATAAAACAACTGGACTAGGCCACAGGGTGCCCAGATACTTGGTCAAACATTATTCTGGGTGTGTCTTTGAGGGTGTTTTTGAATGAGATTAATATTTGAATTGACAGATAAAGTAAATTTCCTCCCAAATGAGCCCCATACACTCAATAGATGACCTGAATGGAACAAAAAGGCTGAACAAAAAGAGGGAATTCCTTCTGCCTGACTGTTGGAGCTACAGCATTGGTCTTTTTCTGTCTTTGGACTCAAATAGAAATATTGGCTCTTTCCAGGTCTCAATCCTGCCAACTTTTGGACTGGAACATACATGACTAGCGCCTTCTGGTTCTCAGACTAGAACTATTAATACATCATCAGCTCTCCTGGGTTGCCAGCTTGTTGATTACAGATCTTGGGACTTCTCAGGTCCATAATCACATAAACCAATAAGTTTCTTTAAATATATACACACCATGTTTCTCTGGAGAACCTTGACTAACACGGAAATAACTTTTTCAAATATTAAGATGGCCTGGAAGTTTTCCTCTTGCACTTTTAGGAGTCCTGAGATACCATATAAGAAATCGGGCAGACTTCCCTATGGTACAGTGGTTGAGAATCCTCCTGCCAATGCAGGGGACATAAGTTAGATAGCTAGTCTGGGAAGACGCCACATGACTTTGGGTAACTAAGCCCGTGCACCACAACTGCTGACGCCCATGTGCCCAGAACCCATGCTCTGCAAAAAGAGAAGCTCCTGCAATAAGAAGCCCGTGCCCTGCAACTAGAGTAGGCCCTGCTTGCCGCAACAGAGAAACAACAGAGTGTTTGCAACAAAGACCCACTGTGCCCCAAAGCAACAATAAATAAAATTACCTTTAGAAAAGAAATCTGGCTAACTTGCTGGAGAGAACAGAAGGGAAGAAGAGGCCCTGACACCAAGTAGAGGATGAGAGAGGCCCAGATATGATAGTGTGCCCATTAGCCTCTGGATGACTGGCCATAGGCCCATATCTAATGTTGTGAGACATTCCAAGTGAAACTAGCAGAAACTGCCAAGTTCAGTCAACACAGAATCACGAGAGATAATGAACAATAGACAACCAAAACACCCACCAAAATGACCGTTACAGTTGTTATTACAGTCACCTTTACCAAGCTTTTTGCTGTTTACTGCTTATATCTAAGACTTTTCATTTAGAATAATTTTCCTTTCCTGTTGGCAGCAAATTACTCTTCTTGTTTGTTAAAAATGTCTTTGTTTAACCAACATTCTTAAAGGATATTTTCACTGGGTACAGAATTCTAGGATGGCAGTTGTTTCTTTCAATACATTATAGATACCATTTTACTGTTTCCTCTTCCATTGTTTCCACTGAAGTCAAATGTCACTCATTAATAAGTAACTTCTCTTTTTTCTCAAGACTTCCCATTTGTTTTTAAATTTTCTTTAGTTGATGTGTTTGGTATGAATTGATTGTTACTGTTTTCTCTTGCTTCTCTGTGTACTCATTACTTATATTATTATTAATATTTATCTATTCATCTCATTTTGGATTTATTTGGCTTTTTCAATCTCCTTTCTTTTTAGAACTTTCTTCTATCTGTTAAACCTTCTCACTTTTCCCTGTATAGTAATGCAAAGAGTGTGGTCTTGGCACAGAAATAAATAGACCAGTGGAACATAATAGAAAGCCAGAAATAAACTTGCAATTATATGAACAGGTGAAATGTAATTGAAATGACGGAGTTGAACAGTGGGGAAAGGATGAACTTTCCAATAAATGGTTCCAGGGAAAGTGCATATCCATATAGGAAAAGAAATGAATTCGGAGTTTCATGTCACACACCATTCCAGATAGTCCCAAGGAAACTTTTCAAAGATAATAAAGGAAAATATCTTCTCATTATGTTAAATTAGGAAGCACAAGATTTGTTTCAGTTGAGGTGATGCTAATTTTTTTCACTTGGATGTATCTGGTGTCATGCAGGTCATTTCATTTTAATGTATCAATTTTTAAAAAGATTTTTAAAGCTATTGCTAAACTATGGTATGTCTTGTGTATAAGTTTTGCAAAAATATGAATCAAGAGGACATTTGTCATTTTCCTGCCCAGCACCTATTCTCCTTCACCTGGTAACAGATGTCTGAATGGTTTTGGAGAACCTCCTACCTCAGACAGTATATTTTGATGGCACTAACTCTACCTTCACTTCCAGGGTGGACAAGCTGGACATCATTTCAGTCTGGTCCTCATTCATAAATTTAGAGGTGGGAATGTGGTCCAAGTCAACTTAGCTGTGTATTTTTTTTTTAATTTTAACAAGCTCTTATGTAGTGTTTATAATCTGTTTAGCACCTTTCTAAACACTGTACAAATATTAACCCATTGCATGTGTAATCCCATGGAAAAGGACAGGCCGCTGTCAATCACTGTGCAGGTAAAGGATCTATGGTACAAAGGGATAAGTAATTCAGCCTTGGTCAGACAGCTGGTAAGGGACAGAGCTGGGATGTGAGCCTGCGTGCTCTTGGGGGAGAGTCCAGGTTATTAACCACTATACGATACACCTGTTTTATCTGAACATGTAGAAAGTTGTTGTTCTCTCTTCTACTGGACATGAGCTGCAGGGCTGAAATCTTGGTAGACACTGCAGGTAATGGCAGCCATCTTACCACAAGGTGGCTAACGACTCTCAGAAGGGGGTCAACACAGAGCGAGGAGGAGGGGAGAGACCAGGTCCAGGTGAACACACCAAGTTCCTGGTTCCAATGTGCTCAAACGTCTACCTCTGGACTTCAGTTTCACGAACTCTCCCCATCAACAATGTGATCACACAGATATACTTTTCCTCTCCTTAAACAATCTTAGTGGGGCTTTCTATAGCTTGCAACCAACACCTTTCTCCGAATGGCATCAGTAAAGGACTTGAGTTATTTTGACATTATTCTGGTTGTATAAACTGTATTCTATCTAACTCTGGCACTGAACCACAGTGCTTAGTCACTCCGTCATGTTTAACTCTTGCAACCCCATAGGCTGTAGCCCACCAGGCTCCTCTAGCCATAAGGATTCTCCAGGCAAGAATACTAGAGTGGGTTGCCATGGATCTTCCTAACCCAGGGATTGAACTCAGATCTCCCACATTGCAGGCGGATTCTTTACTGTCTGAGCCACTAGTAATGTCCAAGAATACTGGAGTGGGTAGCCTATCCCTTCTCCAGAGGATCTTCCCGACCCAAGAATCAAAGCAGGGTCTCCTGCATTGCAGGCAGATTCTTTACCAGCTGAGCTACACCTGCTCTAGACATGCGTTGGCTTTAACTCCAGTGGAAAATGTCATGCAAGGTAAATGTCTGTCTTAGATGCTGAGATGTATATTTGCATGTAGGAAGTTATTGGGGAGTACTCTCTGAAATAACAGTAGTTAGGGAGTGAGGGAACAGGAGAAACCAGAAGGAGAGGCTGAACACTGAAGCAGTCACAAAAAGGGCCACAGCAGATCCCATGGGAATTACAGAGCTGGGATACATTAAAAACTGCCTTTGACTGTGGTAAGGCCTCTGAGAGAGATGTAACTTTGGTCCCTTAGCCATGGCAACATCCAGGAAGAAGGGACTCAGCAATGAGGGATCGGCCCCCGATACTCGCAGCAGCTGGGGAATGAGCTTTAGCCGGAAAGGGTGATCTGGATACTGGGCTACATTCTCCATTACAGCTCTGACTCAGTCAGTCCTTAGTCACTATTGTCCTTACGTTACAACCTGGAGTCAAGTCCTAGTCTTTGCGGCTCTAATGCCAGGTCATCTCCACTGCACATCCCTGTTACACCAGGCTGGTGTTCCATTCTGGGATCCTTACGATCCTGCTGCCACATCCAGTTTCAGGGGTAAACATGCTTCCATTGTACAGCTAGAGTTCATCACTGGAAGATATATTCTACCAAGGAAAAAGATGCAGCTACTGATGAATATTGCTACCTCTCACTGGCTGCTGGGAAAAGTTGAGGGTAGGAAGAGAAGGAGGTGACAGAGGATGAGACTGTTGATGGCATCACCAACTCAATGACATGAGTTTGAGCCAACTCCAGGAGATAGTGAAGGACAGGGAAACCTGGCATGCTGCAGTCCATTGGGTCTTCAAGAGTCTGACACGACTTAGTGACTGAACACCAATGCATTTCCCAGGTAGCCTATTAAGAAAGGTTCATGTTGGGTAGAAATTTATAAACAAAATGATGAGGGCAAAAAGCTTCATGGAAATCTAACTATACCAAACACAAACAGAAAATGCTTTTACACTATGCCAACTAGCTCAGACAGAGTTTAAAGACGAAAAGTTATTAGTTAAGGTTGAAAGGAAATTGGCAAGAAATGTATATGGCCTGAGGCATCTTTGTTCAAGAGAAGAACTGAATGTCCTTCCAATTCCATGCTTATGCTACAGAATGACCCTTTCCCCCACTCTTTCCAGTTCTCCCGGACATTTTTTCCTATGTCTCTCTCTTTCCTTCCCACCAATCATACATTCTTAGAATCTGGCGTCTTGCTTGGTACCATGCTGGCTGTCTAAGGTGTGTCTGCTCAGCCCTTCTTCCTGGGATCTGCTTCTGCCTTCACTCCAACCAGTGAGGGGTGGGCTGCCTGCCTTCAGAGGCGTGTACTTGAACTTGCCTTTCTCCAGAAAGTTTTGGTCTGGAACCAGAGAAAGAGAGGCAGCTCCTTTTTAACAGTGAAGAGTCAGACACAAGTCTAGGCTTCTCGGTGACTGTGATGTTTGCTGTGAGAAAGGATGTGCTGTGAAATAGATCGTTGGTGGCATACCACTCCCTCGTTCCAGGGGCCCCTGGGCTATTCACAAACTTGCCCCAGTGGGGACCGGTTATAAGCCCTATGTCTGTCCCTCTGTCCACGCTAGCCAGACTGGGGTTTCCGTTCTCACAGTCCTAATACATCACAGACTCTTAAAAACAGGTGGACTTTGGAGAGGATAGCTGATACAACCCTCTGTCTCCAGGCAAGAGCATCCTTAAAATAATAAATGTGGCTCCCACACTTAAGACTCTCCATGAAAGAAATTCCACTTTTTATTTCATAGCGTTTAAATTATGTGTTTCCTTATTTGTCTCTTATCCACTATGTCTTTCAAACCTCCTGTCTAGAATGGAGCCCGGATTCTATATCACCCGCGGTCAGCAGGTAGGCCCAGGAAGCGCCACTGAAACCTGACAGGCCCATGTTTGCATGGATCCTGGAGGGTGAATCTGTTTCTTGGTTCCAATCCACAGAACTCTCAGGGTCTTCCCTTAGAAAATGCTCTTATTCAGTGCCTACACTGCCCAAGATAGAACCCCATGGGAGTCAGGCAATGAAATCATTTAGGTGGCTGACAGTAGCAAACAAGCTTTGTTTGTATCAACCTTCCTTTACTTAAACACAGCAATTTCACTGTCCTGTGGCTTTCCTCCCAGTACATTTAAACATTCTGCGTAAGACCTAATCCACCCTTTCTTTTCATGCTGTTTTTCTTCCATCTTCTTGGAATCTCTTCGGATACTTTAATCTTTCTCAAAATGTAGAGTCCAAACCCCAAAATGATGTGTGGTGAGGGTTTGAGCAGTGGCAAGGGCAGTGGGAAGGTATTTTTCAACTTCTGTTATGTCAGGCCATTAATACATCCAAGGATCAAGTTTGAGTTTAAAATAACATGGTGACCTTTCCCTCTATTCCCCTAGGACTTTCTGAGTCAAAACATGTGCCCTGCAACCCCTGATAATCTCCCAGGAGAATAAGTCCCAACCTGTTCTCAGCCACGACTTCTTATCCAACATAGCACTCAGGTCTCTTGCTATGACAGGGGACTGGGCTAGGACATTCCACTGGGGTCTCGCTTAAAGCCCAGGGCTCCTCTGGGGCTTTTGATTTTTGAGGAGATGTTCTGGGAACTTCTGACAGGTTCCTCATTCTTCGGGGACTAGCTAGAGTTGGAATAGAGCTATTCATGCAGCTATGATCTCAGAACATTAATTCATAATTTCCATTCTGTTGAGCACTTTTGATCCATCTCTGAGTATCCTTTCTGTGCCAAGATCGGCCCTTCTCTGCTTCAGGGAAGGAAGGTATGGGCACATGAAAGAGAGGCTGGTGTCAACAGTCTTCCCATCAGCTGCACCCCTCCTGGTTTCTTCCACCCATGGGAGTGAGGAGGTGCTCAGCTGTCCAGAAGCTGAAGATGGTTCAGCCAGGAAGGCTGGAAGTAGCCTTTAGTTTGGGCAGCAACCTGATAATTATAGGATCTAATTTTGGTAAATTCGGTCAGCTAAGAATCAGGGGTAGTTTGTTTGTTTGGTCCAACAAGCTACTAGCAGGTTAAAAACGCCTGGGGGCATGTGTGTATTTGACAGCCTTTAACAACCCTACAACAACAAACCCTTTTAGAGACAGGAAAGAAAATAATCATGTGACCAGTGATATTCTCAAACTCCACAAACATTTCTAGTCTAGAAAGGCTGGGAGAAATGCAGTTTATTTTAAGGACTTTGTCAATGACTGTTTAAAAAAAGTAATACATTGATTTCCCACTTGGATTATTTATCTAAAGAGCCCCTGGGTGGGACGGGTGTGAGACCATCGGCAGCACAGTAGCCGGGAAGACTGTGTGGGATGCCGAGCCCTGGGAATTGAGAATTCCTTCTCCTTCCTCACTCTGACCTCTGCTACCGCTGCTGCCAAGATCTAGGAAACTTCATCATTTATTATGTGAGTTTTCTGTAGGTGGAAACACTTTGGAAGAAAATTTTCCACACTTAGAAAGTCATTAACCTTGAGTCTCTTAACATGGTACATTCTTCCGCCCTTACTTTAGGCATTGAAAGCCTTATTGTCAAGGGTGTTCATTTTGGATGCAGTGGAACCAAGGAGGCACAGGGAAGTCCCCCTCCCCATGGCTCTGGTCCCTGGGGTGGGGAAGATGCTAAAACGCAAACTTAGGCGTTTCTTAAGTGCAGCTGCAAGTGGCAGGCTCTGCGTCTCTTGGAGGGTGGGATGGAGATGGGGGCTGGGCTCCCTCTGCAGTGTCCCCTCTGTGCTTCCACAGGCAGGAGTTTGGCTCAGGTCTGAAAGGTTTCTACCCTTCTCTCCCTCGTGCTGACAATGAGTCACATAAGCAAATCAAGAGGGCTTTTTAAAAATGAAAATTTCTTAGTTCTCATGACAAAAGCTAGAGCATGTTTATATCAGGAAAATTCAAATAAAAAGCAAAGACACCCAGAATTCCCTCATCTTAGAGAAATCACTATTCACATCTACTGAGGCATATCCTTCCCATGCTTCACCTATGGAAGGATAATGATACAAGTAATAACTCACCAAGGGTGCTGGTATTGGGCTGCCTGGTTACACCATCAGGCCATGTAATCTGCACAAGTCTACCGGGAACTCCACTGTGTCCCAGCACGAGGCACACGCAGCTGGGCCCTCCGGGGCCAGACCGCCCGGATGCCGAAGCCGCTCTACCACCCACAAGCTGTGTGACCTCTAGCAAGCTGGTCAGCACTCTGCGCCTCCAGGCCCTCACTTGCAGAACGTGGGCAATAATGGTGGGCATTGGAGGGGCTGTCCAGAGGATTCAGTGGGTCAACACATGTGAAGCATGTCAACACATGTTATTGCTTGCTACCTGCGAGGGCCCAGCATCCCCTTTTTAGAGGGAACATGTTCAGAGCAGTCGGGACTTGGTGAAGGTTCCACAAAGATCAGGTGACAAAGTCAAGCACGCACCTGAAATCTCTTCTGAGTCTGGGCTCTTGATGATACAATATACTTGCATGTGTGTGTGAGAGAGAAGAGATCTCCCTCACTGACTTCTCTACTGTGAATGTCTTTAGAGTATAAGAAATACTCTGGTGCCTGCATGTGCCCTCAACCTCATCTTGGTCAGCAGATAGTCATGGGGAGCCGGCAAAGGCCAGGCTTCATGCAGAGCTGAGCTGCTCAAGCTGGAACTGCATGGGAATGCCCTGGGCTCTTGTTAACACACAGGCTCTGAGTCAGGCAGGTGGGGTGGGGTCTGCGACTGCATTCTTAACATTCCAAGTAAGACCAGTGCAGCTGGGAACCACAATGCCGCATTGACCATGACTGCTTTCTCTTGCCCCTTCCTGCAGCTGCCTCTTTTGTTTACACAAGCTGCCTCCAGTCTCCCCTCACATCCCGAGTCTGAAATTCTGGTTCCATCTACATCGCTCTGCCCAGCACCAGAGCTCCAGAGGCCGGTTCCTTGGCTAGGCCCACCGGGGAGGGCTGAGTCCCAGAATCCCCATCAACAGCCTCAGCCTGAGGGGGTACTCTACAGACACTGCTGGGACTGCTGCTGACCCCGGGGGTCTGAAACACTTCCCAGGCACCCTGATGTTTATGGATTCCAAAGAAAACACATTTTCACCGTGGAGCCAAGCACTGGGGGTGGCAGGGGCACAGGGGCTGTGGGAGGCACCTGGTGAAGGGGTCAGCTACCTGGGCCTGTCTATTTGAGAACTCTGCAGCCTGGAAGCCCTCTCATGCCCATAGCAATATGAATCATGACCCTTCCAAGTTTAACATCCAGGGCCACCCAGAAGTCCCTCCCTCAGACAGGACTATCAGGACATAAAGAGGAAGTGGCGTCTGACACCCTCTGTGGAACTTCCAGTCATGGTCAGTGAGTGGGAGCCATGCTGAGAAGTGTGTGGCCATTCAGGGCGTCTGCTCACGCGAGTGGAACAACCCCAGGTACCCAAACACCAGACAGAAAGGAAAATTCTGTCTTGAAAAGGTCTCGCACTGTGATTTTTCCATGACGTAACCAGCTTTTCACTCAGTTGGTTTTCGCAGCAGGGACCAGGTAGGCATCCACAAAACCAGAAGTGTGCAGAGTGAAACCCTAAGAATTAGGACTTTTTCTTCCTCAGGACACATTCTGTTTCCATAGCAGGCAGTACCTGTGGGGCCGGTTCAGTCTGCCACTGTTTTTACCAGTTCAGAACTAGCTCCCTCTCTCCTGGGGATTTTTTCATGGTGACATAAATCTCTAGGCTTCCCACTAGCACAGTATACTCATAGCTACCTCAGTTAGAAAAAGTGAACTCTGGAAATTCCCGTGGCCTCGGCCAAGACCTGAAGGAGCAGGTTTTTTAAACTTCCGGATTCTCTTCTTTCCATGCCAGCCATGGGCAGGCTTCCCTGGCACAACATGACATTCCCTTCAAAATATAACACCCCCAGACCGGAGGCCCCTGTCAGCCTGCCTGCTTAGGCCCTGAACCTAGCAGGAGGCGGCACCATGTACAGAAATAAAGGAAGGCCATCGGTCACCCTGCAGGGTTGGCAATGCCTGCCAGTGCTGGGAAGCTTCCTGTTAGCAGATATCTGAGAAGAGGGTCAGGTCTGGTACCCCCGGCCCCTGTGGTCAGGACACTGACTCAGAACCAGACTCTGCATGCTCTAAAGGCTGGGCAGTGCCAGCCGGAGCAGGGAGAGCAGTCAGGAATCTAATGTGGACTCCAGGTCAGGCACGGCCCTCCTGGCCGTGTGGCCTCTCAGAGCCACCCTTTCTTTAAAATGGAGATAATGCTCCTGCCCTACCTACTCCCCTGGGATTATATGGAGAGGAAGGCAACATATGTAAAAGTGACTTGAAAGCTATAAAGTATTATTCCATGCACAAAATCTGAGTTTATTGTGAGGATTAAATGGGAACATTACACACACAAAGGTAACAACTGGCTTTCTAGAAAGGGAAATACCAGTTACTTTTACCATTTACCGATTTCCATGGGGTAAATGCCTCCAGGGCTGACTTAAAGTATCATTGCGATGTCACTGCACGTCAAGCGTCAAGAAATGTGCATAACTGATTCTTCTAAGCTGAGCTGCGCCAGCACATCACTGTTTACTTATTTTACCTCTTCTTACGTGAGGCCCTTAGCGCTGGGGCCTGCAAAAAAGGGGCCCTGACCTCCTGCTCATTCTTCATTCACTAGGTGGCAGCCCTGCCCTGTCTGCTGAGTCAGAAACGCTCCAAAGTTCCGGGGAGGCTGAGTTGACTGGGAAGCCGGCTGCCACACCTCAGGAGATATCCCCAGTTCCAGAGAATGAGACAGTGGGATGGCATCACCAACTCAAGGGACGTGAGTTTGGGCAACTCCGGGAGACAGTGAAGGACAGGGGAGCCTGGCGTGCTGCAGGCCACGGGGTCGCTAAGAGCTGACACGACTGAGCGAGTGAACAGCAAGCCCGCTCCAGGACAGGGCCCGACCCACTGGGCGCTTCCCCAAGACAGACGCTCGTAACAAATCGCAACTGAAACGATCCAGAAAGGGGCCAGACCCACAGAGCTGTGAGAGGAGCGGACCCTTGCCGGCCGCATCTTCAGCCCCGGGTTTCCTGTGCGGGTCCCTGATGATCTGTGCTTCCTCAGGCACCACCCACAAGCCCCCACACCCACCCTCATCTCAGTTCCGCTGCTTCCCCGCAGGCCTCAGGCGCCTGCACCCATTCTCTTTTCTCCTGCAGTCCTGGGGTCCCCCTCTTTCCCCCTGTACTGACAGCCATAAGGCCAGATGCTTCCCACTCAGACAAGGAATGCGGGCAGGCCTGCACATCTTGACTGCCTCCTGCCCAGCCACTCAGTCCCTCAGCCCCTGAAGGGAATAAGGGGGCCCCCTCCTTTCTGTACATGTACCACTTCCTTCTCTGATGTACATAAACCCCAAAACTTCCTTCTCTCTCAAAAAAAGTAAGTGTTATCTGAATAAAGAGAAATAAGTCATGGGGACAGGATGAAAGGAAGGGAGGAGATGAAGGCATTCCAGGTGAATTAATTACTCCAGGAAAGACCTCAAGTAACTGGTGCTTCCTTGGCCTGAGAACAATAGCAAAAGAAAACCGATGCGTAAGCCAAAACGATTCACATCTCCATCCGTCACGGAGATGCGTCCCACCCAATTTTATGTTCTCTCTCAACTCCGTGTGCCAACATAAACTACCACCTCCTCTGGCTGTCTCAAGGTAACCTGGAGAAAAATGAGATGGTGGAATTCTCCAAGAACAGAACAAAAGTTTCCACATCACCTGTTTTAGATACAAATAAGATGGCCAAATTGTCTCAATTCCAACAGAAGAGGGATAACTCTTGCACTTACCAGGAACAGGGAACAGCCTGCCGTGGCCACGGTCACTGAAGAAAAATCCAGCCTTCAAAGCTACAATCAATGATCCTGAGGTCTGAGTTCCTGAGCTGAGCGTTAACCATTCCTCTTAATACAATCTGAACACCTGTGACTCCCTGCTTTAAGGCAAATGAGGGAGAGAGTTAGCATTAATTAAGCACCCAATAGAGCCTCCATGAAGACTCTGTGCTCAGCACAGAGTACCATCCGTGCACACCCCATGAAGTGTACTTTTCACCCCATTTTAGAGATGACATAAACACACAATGGAACTTAGGAAACGGGCCCAGGGACACATAGTAACTAAGCAACAGACTCAAAAGTACCCCCCACCCTGACTGCAGCCCTGGACACATGTTCCAGATTTAGTTACCGTTGTCACTTTACTGTAGGTTGTCCAGAATGAATCCCAGGTGCGGTGTCATCAAGACCACGAACGGAGGCAAGCCCCCCTCCTTTTCCTTCCCTGCAACTGCCCTTCATGAAAGTCAAGCATGAGGAGAGGATGAGGAGGAGATTTAAGGTGGGGGCATCAGGGACCAGATGGAAATTCTGCAGCTCACAGCTATTAGGTCTTCAGGTTTATGGGCTCAAGACACTGAGAGGAATGATGTTAGCTCTTTTTTAAAAAAGAGTAGAGGCAAGAGATGATTGCCTAAATGAAAATGGAAGGTTCCTCTACCGGCAATTCATCACACGGTCCTTGGATTGCATGTGCCCATTAATCAGCCCCTCACCTGACCCCCATTATGAGCGTCACCTGACCTCTGCCCCCACCACCGCCAGTTAAGGTCCTGGACGGAAGGGAGTGTGTCTCATTCATCTTAGAATAGGACCTGGCAGAGTTGTTGCCAGAGAGTGAGTGTTAAAAAAACAAGTCTGTTGACTTGGACTTGCTTTTTCCACCTTTATTCCCAGAGTAACCTTTTGACATCTTTAACTGCCTTCTCTAGACTGTGTCTCCTCCTCCATTCTTGCTTGTGACCCAGTGCATATCAGGATTTCAGCGCTCACAGATTGTAGGAGAATCTGTTGTGTTCTGAGTCAGGCTATACATCCTTTAGGATAAGAACCATTTATTACTGAGTTTTGAACCCTCAGCACCTAGCATGATGCTTGACTCACAGGAAATGCTTATTGCTACTGCTGCTAAGTCGCTTCAGTCGTGTCTGACTCTGTGCGACCCCATAGACGGCAGCCCACCAGGGTCCCCTATCCTGGGATTCTCCAGGCAAGAACACTGGAGGGGGATGCCATTTCCTTCTCCAATGCATGAAAGTGAAAAGTGAAAGTGAAGTTGCCCAGTCGTGTCCGACTCTTTGCGATCCCATGGACTGCAGCCTACCGGGCTCTTCCATCCATGGGATTTTCCAGGCAAGAGTACTGGAGTGGGGTGCCATTGTCTTCTCCGGAATACTTATTAAACATCCATTAAGTTGGATTGACTCTGGCAAAGGTGGGTGAAAAGGTGAGTCTCTAACATCTGAAATCTTTAAATACGGTCTCTGGAACTTTGAGCAGATAATCCAAGGAGGACAGGGTCAGGTCAAACTAGTTATCAAACACAGTTTGAACACAGTGTGGATAGCTTCGTTCCTAACAGCAGGATTTGTGTATTTTCAGGAGTTGAGAATCCTTTCAGAGCATCATGAATTTAAACCATTCTGGAATCGCCTGTGAATAAGCCAGGGCAATGAATGACTATTTAGCTTGATAAACACAGCCTGATCGTGAGGAAAGCCCGCATGCTGCACCCACTGTGAGGCGAGATTCCGATGGGCAGCGGCACTGCAGACACATGACTAGGCTGCTTCCAGTTCTCCTGCCCAAATCCCAGCGGGACACAAAACCAGAGCCCGAGGTGGGGGTGCCCATCTCTGTACTGCAGCACTTCCTAGAAACTTGAATCATCTCATACCCGTGGGGATACTTCCTGAGGGACAGGACACACTTGCTTGCCAAACTCCTCCGGCCATAGGCCACTTCTTTAGCAGAAACTTTCTCCCCACCCTCTGGGTTTCTGCACCCCATAGGGGTCTCCCTTCATCACATTTGGTTCCACAAACACCAGGAAGCCCTCCTCACTGAGCCTGAGGGGGTGGTGCAGGTGCGGGAAGGGCTACAGAGAATGATGGACAGTCTCTCCCCCTGGGGAGCATTTGGTCTCATGTGGGAGAGAGAAGGCAGAATCAGAGAAGAGGCAGAGCTCAAGCCAGGAAGGTTAGCACAGGACAGGTTTCCAAGCAAGGCCACAAGCTGTGTGGGGGCAGAGAGTGGGAGACAGAGCGCTTGGCTTGGGGTGGTTGTGGGATCAGGGAGACACCCCTTGGAAGAGGTGGGCTTTCCCCTGGCAGACAGGAGATGGTGAGGGGAGGGAAGCGTGCCCCCGGGGGCAGGAGAGAAGACATACACGGGGAGGCAGGGCAGGGAGGGAGGGGTGTAATGGGGAAAAAGCCTGGAAAGGTGTTGGGTCACATTACAGATGCCACACCAGGAGTCTGTATTTCATGGAGAACTACGGAAGTCTTTACGTGGGGGGATGACATAGCTAGAGCCACATTTTAGACCAGAGGCTGGTGGTGTTTACCTTATACCGTGTTAGTCCACATACAACTCTCTAAGGAGATGACTGATTCCAACGCAGTATGAGACACAGCGAGAACACACTGAGCCTCATGTGTGTGTCAGCCTACGATCTTAGAAGGAGCAGTGGAAAGGTTTTCCAAAGAAGATCTATTTTGTGATTATTAGCGAATATTAAAGATTCATGTATGGCTCTTTCCCATCTTGCAAGATGGTGGGTGAAAAGGCTGAGAAGCCAGATACTAAGGAGAAAAAACCTGAAGCCAAGAAGGCTGATGCTGGCGACAAGGCTAAAAAGGTGAAGAAGGTCAGGAAGAGGAAGCCTCACTGCAGCCGAAACCTTGTCCTGGTCAGACTGGCAGATACTCCCAATCAGCTATGTACTCCAGAAAGGCCTTGCACATGAGGAAGCATTCAGCAGCTAAATCCAAGGTCGAAGAGAAACACGTGAGGGTTCTTGCTACTGTCACGAAACCAGTGGTGGCAACAAGAACGGTGGTGCCTGCGTGGTCAAACTTTGCAAAATGCCTAGGTATTACCCTACTGAAGACGCGTCTTGGAAGCTGTTGAGTCATGGCAAAAAATTCTTCAGTAAGCATGTGAGGAGCTGCTGCCCATAGCACGCGTGGGACCATTTTGATCATCCTCACTGGGCGCCAGAGGCAAGAGGGTCGTTTTCCTGAAGCAGCTGGGCCGTGACTTGCTACTTGTGACTGGGCATCTGTCCCTGAATCGAGTTCCTCTGCATAGAGTTCAGTTCAGTCGCGCAGTCGTGTCCGACTCTTTGCGACCCCATGAATTGCAGCACGCCAGGCCTCCCTGTCCATCACCAACTCCCGGAGTTCACTCAGACTCACGTCCATTGAGTCTGTGATGCCATCCAGCCATCTCATCCTCGGTCGTCCCCTTCTCCTCCTGCCCCCAATCCCTCCCAGCATCAGGGTCTTTTCCAATGAGTCAACTCTTCGCATGAGGTGCCCAAAGTACTGGAGCTTCAGTTTTAGCATCATTCCTTCCAAAGAAATCCCAGGGTTGATCTCCTTCAGAATGGACTGGTTGGATCTCCTTGCAGTCCAAGGGACTCTCAAGAGTCTTCTCCAACACCACAGTTCAAAAGCATCAATTCTTCGGTGCTCAGCCTTCTTCACAGTCCAACTCTCACATCCATACATGACCACAGGAAAAACCATAGCCTTGACTAGACGGACCTTAGTCGGCAAAGTAATGTCTCTGCTTTTGAATATACTATCTAGGTTGGTCATAACTTTTCTTCCAAGGAGTAAGCGCCTTTTAATTTCATGGCTGCAGTCACCATCTGCAGTGATTTTGGAGCCCAAAAAAACAAAGTCTGACACTGTTTCTACTGTTTCCCCATCTATTTCCCATGAAGTGATGGGACCAGGCCTCCCTGTCCATCACCAACTCCCGGAGTTCACTCAGACTCACGTCCATTGAGTCTGTGATGCCATCCAGCCATCTCATCCTCGGTCGTCCCTTTCTCCTCCTGCCCCCAATCCCTCCCAGCATCAGGGTCTTTTCCAATGAGTCAACTCTTCGCATAAGGTGCCCAAAGTACTGGAGCTTCAGTTTTAGCATCATTCCTTCCAAAGAAATCCCAGGGTTGATCTCCTTCAGAATGGACTGGTTGGATCTCCTTGCAGTCCAAGGGACTCTCAAGAGTCTTCTCCAACACCACAGTTCAAAAGCATCAATTCTTCGGTGCTCAGCCTTCTTCACAGTCCAACTCTCACATCCATACATGACCACAGGAAAAACCATAGCCTTGACTAGACGGACCTTAGTCGGCAAAGTAATGTCTCTGCTTTTGAATATACTATCTAGGTTGGTCATAACTTTTCTTCCAAGGAGTAAGTGCCTTTTAATTTCATGGCTGCAGTCACCATCTGCAGTGATTTTGGAGCCCAAAAAAACAAAGTCTGACACTGTTTCTACTGTTTCCCCATCTAGAACATAGAACACACCAGAAATCTGTTATTGCCACCTCCACCAAAATTGGTATCAGTGGTGTGAAAATCCCAGAACATCTCACTGACGCTTACTTCAAGAAGCAGCAGCTGTGTAAGCCCAGACACCAGGAGGCTGAGATCTTGGACACAGAGAGAGAAATACGAGATCACAGAGCAGTGCAAGGCTGACCGGAAAGCTGTGGACTCCCAAATTCTGCAAAGAATCAAAGCTGTCCCTCAGCTCCAGGGTGACCTCCGCTCTGTGTTTGCTCTCACAAATGGAATTTATCCTCTCAAAGCAGTGTTCTGAACTTCTTGCAGAGAACCTAATTAACTTGTCCATAAAAAAAAAAAAGAGATTCATGTATGGAAAGAAAGGTTGACAGGTGGAGTCTACTGCAGTCATCATCTATTGCTATTTAACAGACTCCTAGGATAAACCTAGCAACTTAAAGCCACATTTATCATCTCACAGTTTTTGCGAAACAGGCATCCAGGGCCAGTTGAGCCAGGTCCTGTACTTCAGGGACTCTCACTAAACTGATATCAAGGCATCAGGCATCACTTAGGTTTCATCTGAAGGCTCAGCTGAGGAAGGACCTGCTTCCAAGAGCAAGTGTTTGTTGGCAGTATTCAGTTTCTTGAAGGTTGTTGGACTGAAGGGCCATCTCACGTCCTTGCTTCCTTCAGGGCCTGGCTTTTTACAAGACCCGAGGCCACCCTCAGTCCTTGACCACCTGGCTCTCTCCCACATGCAGGCCTATTGGATCAAAGCCAGCAAGGGAGAAAGTCTGCTTGTAAGACTGATGTAACCTATCGGGAAGTATGGAGCTGTCTATACCTCACCAATTTCCCAGCACAGGCTAAACTTATGGGAAATTCATTGCTTTTTTTTTTGAGTTCATTAAAAAAAATTCTTCTCTTTTTAAAGAATATTTATTATATCATGTCTTTTTCTTTTATTTTTTAATTGACAGATAATTGCTTTATGATATTGTGTTGGTTTCTGCCATACAATCACGTTTTAGTGATTTTATTCCAAATGAACCTATAGAACCTGGGATCAGTGTGGGAAGCAATGTCTTTTGGGGGAACGGTACAGTCAAGGGTAAATAACTGTGTCAATCACTTTTCCACCATTTTTGCAAGCTGGAACCCTATTGTAGAAGAATCTTAGAGCAGGGCAAGTGGTCCCCTTCACCTCAGTGAGCCCCTCTCCCCTGCCAGCTGTGACTCTGTCCTTATGACGAAGCCCAGCCAGTCTGCTTTCATTCAGCCAGACTCACAGAGGTGCTAGGAAAGGACTCTTCTGTTCTGGGCAGATGGAGTAAGATATTCTTCCTTCTGTCTGGTCTGGTTCATACCCTTTCCTAGGATAGACTCTTTCACTTAAATGTACCAGCCACATTCCTTAAGATGAGAAATCAAATGTTGTTAAGGCTGATTTGTGATTCTTAGAGGAAGAAAGGAAAGACAGGGAGGGTTTTTCTGAATGCATGTAACAGAGAAGGACTGTAGGATTGGCTGGGTCAGGAGATGGCCAATAAAATCATGTCTTTGATCTGTAGGTCACCAGTTTATTTAGGGTTGACCCTGAGAAATTCCTTCGAAATAAGTATTTTTGGAATTCTTCCAGAAAAGCTTCAAATCTTAGGGTTATCTTTTTGTTTCTGTTTTGGTAGTGTGCTAGGTTTTATTATTCCCTATGAACTTATGGGTGAGATTTCACCTTAATTTGTTCAAAAACCATCCAGCCACACATAAATGCTCTCCCTGCAAGTGGTAGCATGGGTATTCTGCCAAATATGACCATCGGGATTCCTATTACAACTTCAAGGGAATGGCTACCCCTCCCAGAGCTGTGGAGTGGAGGGTCTCAAGGTCTTGCTATTCAACTTGGCCGTTATAGACATCAACAGGGGCTTTTTCCATCAGACTATAGAACCCAGAGGAAATGCCACAGGATATTAAACATGTCAACACCATGCTTTTCAAGAAGAAATGTGAGAAGCTGGGTTTGGTCACCAAGATGGTCACACTCTATCAATGAGTCAAAGCTGGTCAGGGTCCCTCAGGTTAGTTCCCCGCTGTTGATCCAGACAGCAGTGTGGAAAGCACAGCATGTAAACTGTGTTAAACAAAATAAAAACAGAGAATTTAGAGTGTACTGTCAAATTATCCACATTTTAGTGTTAGGGAAAAACCACCTGAGAGCTGGAAAACGTTTTATTTTAAGCTGTTTGATAGGCTGGAGTGAGTGGATGGAGAGTTAAAGTTATATGGAGTTAAGTTCGGGCTTGTGATGCTAAATTATACCTCAAAAAGAAGCATGCTTTCTCAGAAGTCAATTTTATGATTTGCAAGGAAAAGGAAATCAGGTCTCCTTAAAAGAAAGTAGAAAAAGTAGAAGTAGAAAAGTAGCCAAAGAAGTAGAAAAGTGCGAAGTTCCGGAGGGGAAAGTGGACACTCAGATTCACATTCAGCACAGAAACTATAGTTCCTAGTATTTCAAAGCTTTTTACTATGAACAATAACACACATTCAGAAAAAAGGATAGACCCAAAGTGGGTAATTCAATGATTTGGCAAAAGAACCATATTAACCATGACCTAAGTTAATAATATTGCCAACTCCCCAGCTCTTCATAATCCTCCCAGCCATCACCCTGTGCACCCACAAGAATTACCACTGTCCACTCTTTTGTGCTCATCTCTTCCTCAATTTTCTTTAAAGTTTTGACAGTCATGCATGCATGAAGAAGTATTATAATTTCAGCTACTTTTTGAACTTCATATATATGGAAACAGGCAGCATGCATTTTTTTTCATGTCTGGCTTCCTTTGCGCAATACGTTTGAAAGAGAGCTCATGTTGTTGGAAATTTTTTGGGGGGGATGTTGTATTTTGGATATTAACCCCTTATTAGATATATAATTTGCAAATCTGCATTTATGAGTTTTTATTGTGAATTCATATTCCTTAGAACCTTATTGGAATAATGCATTGAGGTCTGTGTTCAAAGTGAAACTCACTCAGTCATGTTCGACTCTTTGCAGTCCATGGAATTCTCCAGGCCTCTAGAATACTGGAGTGGGTGGCCTTTCCTTTCTCCAGGGGATCTTCCCAACCCAGGGGTCAAACCCAGGTCTCCCACACTGCAGGTGGATTCTGTACCAGCTGAGCCCTCCAAAGAGGTTTATTCTATTTAATATCTGGTGGCACATCAACCTGTGTGAACCAGATATAATTTCTATTTTTAGGCCACACAGAGGGTATAAATATCAATATAAAAGCAGCCTTACTGTTGGGAATTTTCAGAGAAGGGATATTTCATTTCCCCCGTAACCCAGAGTCAAGTGTGAGATAGTTAAGTACCCCATCAATGTTTCTCTATATAGTGGCTTTTATTGTAGCAGTTGTTACACTTTTCATGGTGGATGGTCCTGGATACAGAGGTTCCCTGAGCCAACCTTACTCTGATGGATCCTAGGTTTTACCTCATGTCTCCAAGCATTCTCCATCCATTAATACCCAAGTTTACCCCATAGGAATTAGTACTTTCCAGGCACATAGCACCTTTAGCATTTATTGACCTGATTCATGCTGTATGACCAGCAAGAATTTCCCTATTTTCCCACCAATTCAGCTGTGCCTTTAAAAGGAAATTGTCTTTCTTTTTTTGGCCATGCTGCATAGCATGTGGGATCCTAGTTCCCCAACTCAGGAATCAAACCCACACCCCTTGCAATGGAAATGCAGAGTCTCAACCACTGGATCATCAGGGAGGTCCCTAAAAGAAAATTTTTAATAAGTGTCTTATCCAGTATATTTAGTCCTTTTAAATATGGGTTTCTCTGGAAAGCCTTCCTCAATGATCAGTGCAAAAAATAGAGGAAAACAATAGAACGGGAAAGACTAGTGATCTCTTTAAGAAAATTAGAGATACCAAGGGAACATTTCATGCAAAGACGGGCTCAATAAAGGACAGAAATGGTAGGGACCTAACAGAAACAGAAGATATTAAGCAAAGGTGGCAAGAATACACAGAAGAACTGTACAAAAAAAGATCTTCATGACCCAGATGATCACAATGGTGTGATCACTCACCTAGAGCCAGACATCCTAGAATGTGAAGTCAAGTGGGCCTTAGAAAGCATCACTACAAACAAAGCTAGTGGAGGTGATGGAATTCCAGCTGAGCTATTTCAAATCCGAAAAGATGATGCTGTGAATGTGCTGCACTCAATATGCCAGCACATTAGGAAAACTCAGCAGTGGCCACAGGACTAGAAAAGGTCCATTTTCATTCCAATCCCTAAAAAAGGCAATGCCAAAGAATGCTCAAACTACTGCACAATTGCACTCATCTCACACACTAGTAATGTTCAAAATTCTCCAAGCCAGGCTTCAACAACATGTGAACCGTGAACTTCCTGATGTTCAAGCTGGTTTTAGAAAAGGTAGAGAAACCAGAGACCAAATTGCCAACATCCACTGGATCATGGAAAAAGCAAAAGAGTTCCAGAAAAACAAATATTTCTGCTACACTGAGTATGCCAAAACCTTCAACTGTGTAGATCACAGCAAACTGTGGAAAATTCTTCAAGAGATGGGAATACCAGACCACCTGACCTGCCTCTTGAGAAATCTGTATGCAGGTCAGGAAGCAACAATTAGAAGTGGACATGGAACAACAGACTGGTTCCAAATAAGAAAAGGAGTATGTCAAGGTTGTATATTGTCACCCTGCTTATTTAACTTATATGCAGAGTTTAGTTCAGTTCAGTTCAGTCGCTCAGTCGTGTCCTACTCTTTGCAACCCCATGAATTGCAGCACGTCTCATGAGAAATGCTCGTCTGGATGAAGCACAAGCTGGAATCAAGACTGTTGGGAGAAATATCAATAGCTCAGATATGCAGATGACACCACTCTTATGGCAGAAAGTGAAGAACTAAAGAGCCTTTTGATGAAAGTGAAAAAGGAGAGTGAAAAAGTTGGCTTAAAACTCAACATTCAGAAAACTAAGATAATGGCATCCGGTCCCATCACTTCATGGCCAATAGATGGGGAAACAGTGACAGACTTTCTTTTTGGGGGCTCCAAAATCACTGCAGATGGTGATTGCAGCCATAAAATTAAGACACTTACTCCTTGGAAGGAAAGTTATGACCAACCTAGATAGCATATTACAAAGCAGAGACAATATTTTGCCAACAAAGGTCCATCTAGTCAAGGCTATGGTTTTTCCAGTAGTCATGTATGGATGAGAGTTGGACTATTAAAAAAGCTGAGAGCCAAAGAATTGACGCTTTTGAACTGTGGTGTTGGAGAAGACTCGAGAGTCCCTTGGACTGCAAGGGGATCCAAGCAGTCCATTCTAAAGGAGATCAGTCCTCAGTGTTCATTGGAAGGACTGATGTTGAAGCTGAAACTCCAATACTTTGGCCACCTGATGCAAAGAACTGACTCATTTGAAAAGACCCTGATGCTGGGAAAGATTGAGGGCAGGAGGAGAAGGGGATGACAGAGAATGAGATGGTAGGATGGCATCACTGACTCAATGGACATGAGTTTGGGTAAACTATGGGAGTTGGTGATGGACAGGGAAGCCTGGTGTGCTGCAGTCCATAGGGTCACAAAGAGTTGGACACCACTGAGCAACTGAACTGAACTGGATGTCTAACCAATGAGACTGTTAGCAATTGACATTGATATTTATTTTAACGTACTTTGTTCCAAATGTACTTTACTGTTATAGAAATGAATAACGCTGCTGCTGCTGCTGCTGCTAAGTCGCTTCAGTCGTGTCTGACTCTGTGGGACTCCAGAGATGGCTGCCCACCAGGCTTCCCCGCCCCTGGGATTCTCCAGGCAAGACCACTGGAGTGGGTTTTGCCATTTCCTTCTCCAATGCATGAAAGTGAAAAGGAAAGTGAAGTCACTCAGTCATGTCTGACTCTTAGCAATCCCATGGACTGTAGCCTACCAGGCTCTTCCCTCTGTCCATGGGATTTTCCAGGCAAGAACAGTAGATAATTATTAATACTAGTAATACTAAATAATTATTCATAATAGAAGAAACAATATTTTATACAGAGAAAGACCTTTACCATTCAGTGCTTTGCAATTAATCTTAATCATCAGTCTGTTACACAGCAATATGGGGAATTCTTTTCATTTTCTAAAGATTAATTATGTTCAGCAATTTCCAAATACAGGTATCATAATCACCTTTGGAGCTTTAAAAAAAACCAAAACCAGCATTTGCTCGGGCCTAGGGGATCTAAATCTCCAACATTTGAATCTAGGATTTTTGTTTTCTATAAAATTCTTTAGTTGGTTCTGATTCACAGCCCTGGTTAAAAATTCACCATGGTTTAAAAAAAAAAAACCCACTAGACAACTCACTGAACACAGCTAGGGCTTGAATCCAAGAATTCTGACTCTAATATTTCTCCCTTCCCCTATCTGAACTGACTTTGAAACTAATTGAGAGACTGATGCTAGACTCAGACAGATGGAAATCAAAATCTCAACTTTATTATTTCAATGTGTCATCACATTTGGGCCTCCTGATATTTCTCCTGAATTTTACCTCTTGGACAAGACTTTAGAACTACAGACCAGATCCATTCTCACCATACCTTTAGGGAGAGGAGTGCTATCTCTCAGACAAGCCTGGGCCTTGACGTTTTGTGTCTCCATTGAGAGTAGGGTTGGGAAGAGAACACACCCTCTCTTTTGGCAGAAAAATAAGAAGGGGGAAGAGGGGAGAGGCAGAAGGAAGGCTGAACTTGTCTAGTTCCTTAAGTCATTACTGCACTGAAATAAATGTGGAGTGCAGAGATACCAAATTATTCCTCCTATTCTTCTCCTTCTGAGCAAGTGGAACAGAAATTCTCTTTCTTCTAAGGAAAACTAAGGATGGGTGAATAAGTGTTCCTTCCAACGTTCCTACATCTGATGCCATTTTCCCCATCAGTATCTCCCTTAAAACCAACCAAGAGGGGCCTTTGCCCTGGCCTTTCACTTTGATGGGCCCTTCTCCGTCACTCCTACATATACCCCTCACTCATGGGACCAAGGAGACATGCCCATCCAGAGCCTGTACTACCCTCACCTTCTAGGCCATGCCTGAGATCTCAGATACCTGAGATCCCAAAGTCTCCTGCCCAAGCGCACAAAGCCTGCATCACGGGGCTGTGCAGGCCTCTTGTCCAGGCTCATGTTCTTAAAGGTAGAGCGGCGTCTGGTCTGTGCAGCCCTAGGTCTGTGTAGATCACAACAAACTGTGGAAAATTCTCAAAGAGATGGGACTAAGACCACTTAACCTGCCTCCTGAGAAACGTGTATGCAAGTCAAGAAGCAACAGTTCGAACTGGACGTGGAACAGCAGACTGGTTCAAAATTGGGAAAGGAGTACGTCAAGGCTGTATATTGTCACCCTGCTTATTTAACTTATACACAGAGTACATCATGTGAAATGCTGGGCTGGATGAATCACAAGCTGGAATCAAGACTGAAGAAGAAATATCAACAACCTCAGATATGCAGATGATAACACTCTAATGGCAGAAAGTGAAGAAGAACTAAAGAGCCTCTTGATGAAGGTGAAAGAGGAGGGTGAAAAGGCTGGTTGAAAACTCAACATTCAAAAAACTAAGATAATGGCATCCAGCCCCATCACTTCACGGCAAGTAGATGGGGGAAAAGTAGAAAAGGTGTCAGATTTTATTTTCTTGGGCTCCAAAATTATCACAGTAACTACAGCCACAAAATTAAAAGATGCTTGCTCTTTGGAAGAAAAGCTATGACAAGACTAGATAGCGTTTTAAAAAGCAGAGACCTCACTTTGCTGACAAAGGTCTGTATAGTCAAAGCTATGGTTTTTCCAGTAGTCACGTACAGATGTGAGAGGTGGACCATAAGGAAGGCTGAGTGCTAAAGAACTGACACTTTCAAATTGTGGTACGGATAAGATTCTTGAGAGTCCCTTGGATGGCAAGGCAATCAAACCAGTCAATCCTAAAGAAAATCAACCCTCATTAGAAGAACTGATGCTGAATCGCCAATACTTTGGCCACCTGATGCACAGAGCCGACTCATTGGAAAAGATCCTTGCTGGGAAAGACTGAAAGGAGAGGAGAAGGGGATGACAGAGGATAAGATGGTTGGACGGCATCACTGACTCAATGGACATGAGTTTGAGCAAACTCCAGAAGACAGTGAAGGGAAGCCTGGCATGCTGCAGTTCGGGCACTTGCAAAGTCAGACACAGCTTAGCGACTGAACAACAACTTCTGAAGAGTAGCACTGTAAGTGTTTGTGACAGACCTGAGAGTTGTGCCAGGGTGGGCACACCTGTGCACATGAGTGCCTTGCAGAGCAGGGAGCACTGAGGGAGGGCCAGCTCTCCCATGCGCCACCCTCTTCTGGCCTGGAATTCTGAGGTTCTGAATATTCTAAGCTAAAATATACTTTGACATTGTAAGTCAACTAGTCTTCAATTTTTAAAAATGCTCTTACAGAATTAATATTGTTAAAATGACTATGCTCCCTAAGGCAATTTACAGATTCAATACTACCCCAATCAAATTACCAGTGGCATTTTTCACAGAACTAGAACAAATCATTTTAATAATTCCATGGAAGCATAAAATGCCCCATATAGCCCAAACAATCGAGAAAGAAGAACAGAGCTGGAGAAATCACACTCCCTGACTTCAGACTATATTACAAAGCTATAGGCATCAAAACAGTATAATACTGGCACCAAAAAATGGACACATAAATCCATGGAAGAGAACAGAAAGCCCAGAAATAAATCCACATACTTAGGGTCAATTAATCTATGACAGAGGAGGCAAGAATATACAATGAAGAAAAGACAGTGTCTTCAGTAAGTGGTGCTGGGAAAACTGGGCAGGTACATGTGAAAGAATGAAATCAGAACATTCTCTTTAACACTATATACAAAAATAAACTTACAATGCATTAAGACCTAAATGGAAGACCGAATATTATAAAAGTACTAGAGGAATACATATGCAAAACACTCTTTGACATAAAGTGCAGCAATAATTTAAAAAATCCATCTCCTAAACCAAAGGAAATGAAAGCAAAAACAAACGGGACCTAATTAAACTTAAAAGTGGTTGCAAAGGAAAAAAAAATCTACTGAATGGGAGAAGATATTTGCAAATGATATAACCAATAAAGGGCTAATGTCTAACATACATAAACAGTTTATACATTAAATTTTTTTAATAGGCAGATCTGTATAGACATTTTTCCAAAGAGGACATGAAGATGGCCAGTAGCTCATCAGATGCTGAGCACATGAAAAATGCTCAGCATTGCTAATCATCAGGGAAATGCAAATCAAAACAAGATATCAACTTACACCCATCAGAATGGCTATCATCAGAAAGATCACAAATAACAAATGTTGGCAAGAATGTGAGGAGGGGACCCTTGCACACTATTGGAGGAAATGTAAATTGGTGTAGCCATTGTAGAAAGTATGGAGGTTCCTCAAAAAACTGAAAATAGAGCTATCATATGACCCAGGAATTCCACTCCTGGGTACACCTTGAAAAAACAAAAACATAAACCACTAATTCAAAAAGATACATTTCCCCCACCACCATCATGTTCATCAGTTCAGTTCAGTCGCTCAGTCGTGACCGACTCTTTGTGAGCCCATGAATCGTAGCACGCCAGGCCTCCCTGTCCATCACCAACTCCCGGAGTCCACCCAGACCCATGTCCATCGAGTCAGTGATGCCATCCAGCCATCTCATCCTCTGTTGGCCCCTTCTCCTCCTGCCCCCAATAGCAGCATTATTTAAAATAGCCAAGGAATGAAACAACCTATGTGTCTGTCAGCAGATAAATGGATAAAGAATGGTGTGTATATATATATATATACACACACACACACACACACACACAATGGGATACTGCTGCTGCTGCTACTAACTCGCTTCAGTCGTGTCCGACTCTGCGACCCCATAATGGCAGCCCACCAGGCTCCCCCGTCCTTGGGATTCCCCAGGCAAGAATACTACTCAGCCATAAAAAGGAATGAGATCTTGCCACATGTAGCAACATGAATGGATTTGGAGGGGACTTCCCTGGTGGCTCAGACAGTAAAGCATCTTGCTTACAATGCAGGAGACCTGGGTTTGATCCCTTGGTTGGGAAGATCCTCTGGAGAAGGAAATGGCACCCCACTCCAGTACTCTTGCCTGGAAAATCCCATGGATAGAGGAGCATGGTGGGCTACAGTCCACGGGGTCACAAAGAGTTGGACACGACTGAGCGACTTCACTTTCATACTAAGTGAAATAAGTTAAGAGAAAGACAAATATTGTATAATATCCACTCATATGTGGAATCTAAAAAATAAAACAAATTAGTGAATAAAACAAAGAAGCAGCAGACTCACAGATACAGAGAACAAACTAGTGGTTACCAGTAGGGAGAGTGAAGTGGAGAGGGGCAATAAACAGGTAGGGGGAACAAAGGGTTATTATGAGATTATATGAAATCATGTATTTGAAACATCTGAAAACTGTAAAGCACTACAGAATTTAAATAATCTGTCATTCAACAAAAAATTTTAATAATAAAAAAATTTTTAAGTGTCCTCCCAAATCAGTATGAAGGAATATCTGTTAAGATCAAAAGACAAAACAAATTTAACTGTTTCTTAGCTTGATTTATAACTTTTAAATAATTTAGATACATGGTATGTGGGCCTCCATTTATACTTTGGCTTGAAGCTTCACCATGTCAAAGGCAGGCCTACTTCCATGTACTTAATTATATTTTTTAAAAAGCCTATTTCTTCCTCTCTCTCAGATGTATATGTGCATGGTCATATAGGAAATAGTCTAGAAGAATATGCAGGAAAATGTTAATATGGTTATCTCCTACAGGGGTGGGATTTGGGGTGATTTAATATTTTTCTTCTAGTTTATTTGTCTTTGTTAATTTTTGAACAGAGAACATGGAAGGAACACGTGTTTAACTTTTAAAGGGGGGAGGTGAACATCAGGCGTGCCTACTCCCCCCCCCCCCCAAATAGATAACCTTGTTTCTACTGGTTAGGAAGCCAGTTGGGGGAACCATTGAGCATGTGAAGCATGGTCTAGTTCTGCTGCTGATACATATTTTTTTGTGAAAAAGAACTGTGGGGGCATAAAACAGGTTTTCTGGCCAGATGGTCATCAAAATACCAAGACAGTTTTGATCAACCCTGGCACCAGACATCATATAGACCCAACTGATTTCAGTAAGTAGTGATGAAGGGCACACAGAAGACTGAAACAAATTCTGCAGCATTATTTCTCAAGCTCCAGGTCATGACCCCAATGGATTATGGAAACTGGAGCCAAGCTGCTGGACGGCCCCCACCAGGGACTCCACCAGTCCCTGGGACTCAAAAGACCGTCCACAATGCCCCTTTCTCTTGACTCTAACAAGAACTAATTGTGCTCAGTTGCTCACAAAACACTGTGCGCACATCAACTGCTATGACCCCTACAGTCTGGTCTGTAGGCTGTTCACATTTTATAGCTGAGAATATAATAGAGGCCCAAAGAGGTTCAGATGCTCAGGTGTGGTCTCAACGGGGAAGCAGGTGAAGTTGGGACTTGAATCTAGGTCTTTTCACCCCAAGTTCATCCTAGGGAGTCAATTCCCCATTTCACCATTGTTTTACCTCTTCTCTACCTTGTCTGCCTACTTATTCTCCCTTGTCACTGTTTCTCTTTCCTTTTCCTAGCACCAACCCAAGAAATTCCGATAATAAGAACTTCATTTTGTTTCTCTTTCATTTCATAAAAGCCTACCAGTCTTTCCTTCTTCCCTTCCCCTATTTGCACTTGCAGCCCAGAAATGTGGAAAGTTTGCAATGAAAATTGCTGAGAATCAACGACACTTTTGCATCATGGTCCCACAGCACTAAACGTCATTAAGCTCCAAACTGGAGACCAGAAAAGTTTATATCAATGCTTATTACCAAGTGGTTTCTAAGACACTCTTATTTCTTTTTTTCTTTTTTTAACTTTCAAAGCACTTCTATATGCATCTTCTCAACTTATCTTGCAATAACATCTCTGTCACATGGATCCCTGACAGGCTACAGAGAGGCCAAGATCTTCCTCAAGTCCCACAGTAATAGTCTTCAAGATTCTGAGCAGCATTGTGTAATAATGTCTGTATGCCTACAGATGCTCACATTCGTTTGCAGCCTCAGTCTGGAAAAAGCTAGCAATGCATAGGTTAGCTCCTTAACAACCTTAACATTACCTCCTCTCACCCCTTTCTGGCAACACCACCACAAAAAGATTCAAAAAAGGCTGATACTTACTGTTCAGAGGACCACTTTCATAATCTCAGCTTTCCGCTTCACAGTCCTTGGCAAGGGTCCCTCTTCACAGATACAATGTTGGCACAGGGCCAAGAGATGGTATGGTTGACTCACAGGTCACTGCAGTTTATAAGAAGTCAGAATAATAGACAGGAAAGCAGATCTGACATCACTGGCAGGGGAAATTTTTGAACGTTGTGCAAAGTGAACTAATTACATCTAGCTCTGAATAGTGTGGGAGGAGTGAAGACCTTGGACAAGGCCAAACGCGAAAAGGTCCACATATAAAGTCTAACCACTCTAAAAGTTTACAAATCTCCTCAAAATTGACATAAACTTATTTATTCTAAAGTCAAAGGGAAAAATAAGATCTGCTCAAACAAACTCTTTATTAACTACTTTATTGACCAGGGTGGAAGAGGAGGAGCTTTATAATAAAGTAACGAGAACACGCACACACAATTGGTTTCTAAATTGGCTTTGCTGTGAGCTGCATATCCTGAGTAAAAAGTACCTCTTTGTCCACTGAGCTACTGCAACATAAAAAAGGAAACGAAAAAATTTCAAGATAAGCTCAGCTTTTATAGTCCACTTGTTGAAAACCTAGTGCAGCTACAATTATTATTAGGCCTTGGTCTGTGAAAGACTCGCTAAGAGTTAAAAGCAAGCCAGCACTACCTTTACCCCATAAGGGATTACTCTTTATTGGCATAGTTTTGGGATTAGTGGAAATGTCTATCTAATGAATGCAGCTACTATATTTGAGCACATGCCTGAATAAGCTGCCTGTTGATTGAAATCTATCTATTTATAAGCACTTCTGCATGTTGTGAAAAATCCATCTGTACCACCACAGCATGGCGCCCACCGTCTGAATAAAGGCTCTTTGCCATCTCACTACAGAGCCCACTGAATGAACAGGCAGAAATGAAGTGTGCTGCACCCACTTAGCAGGTTTTATTCCTCACTCTTGGCCAGTAAAGCAGAGTTACCTTATCTAAACAGCAATTTAGATGAATGGGGATGTTATACAAATAGAAGTGGGGAAAAAAAAGAATACTTTTCACGAGACTCACCTAGGGTTTTAACCTAGGAGACTTATCCTAATTTGGATAAATGGTCACAAATAGGCCAAACTAGCCAAACTTCTTATGTCACAGTATTTGAATTTAGTCTGCAAAGTAGGTAGATTTACTACACATTCCATTCCTTCTTTACATTTCTGCTACAGATGTCAACAGAAACAAATACAGCATGAAGAGAAGAGCCTTGATACACAAATAGGTCAAAGCAAGCTTTTGACGTTTGGGGTCTTCATTACTGTACGGAGGCTCCACTTGCTGTAAGGCAAAGCTCCCCACCTCCACATGGGAACCTCAAGGTCCACTCGGACTCTGTGGTTCCGAATCTGCTACTCCACTTCCCATCCCTCATCACACACCCCGTGGCTCTACGCCCTAGACATACCAACTCTCCAAGCTTCCTGAGTTTTGGGTTTGGGCGTAAAGAAGAGATTTCTTATTCCATTGGGGATTATTTAACTCTTCTGCAATTAGGGTCCCCATTTACTATGCTTCTCTCATGGCTCAGAATCTGGTAAAGAATCTGCCTGCAATACAGGAGACCCAGGATCAATCCCTGGGTTCGGAAGCTCCTCTGGAGAAGGAAATGGCAACCACTCTGATATTCTTGCCTAGAGAATCGCATGGACGGGAGGAGCCTGTTGGCTACAGTCTATGAGGTTGCAAAGAATCAGACACAACTGAGTCACTAACACACTTTTCACCTGACTATGCTGTCTTTTCGGGAAAAGGCTAACAAAAGAATAAAATAAAGACCAAATAAATAACCCTAAATAATCTTAATAGACCACAGGTAATTGTTAACTAAGACTTCACCGAATTTCTCTCCTTGAAAAACTTCATAAACCATGACAAGCAAACCTTCCAGGTGTTGCACTACTGGGAAGAGAAAACTGAAATCAGCTGACTACCAGAAGCCTTTTTCTGGCCTGAAGATAGTAAGAGAATGCAGGATTTAGCAGTCTTTCAATTCCAGCTATTTCTCTTTCTAGAGTTTGTGACCTTTAGTTTCCTGGTGATATCACAAACCTTCAGAGTACTTAAGTAGGAACTCAGTAAGTATTATTCATACTGTGGGAACTCAATAAAGATCAGAGGATAACATCTATTATATATTTTAGCTGACAAAACAAAAAAGTAATTCTGAAGACAAATGTATTAAGACTAAAAAACCAAAGCTGAAATTTATAATTTGGAAACAGCAAATATTTAAATCATAACATAGCAATACAGAGCACCAAAGACCCTATAGGAAATGAAATATAGCTGTTTCAACAGATACTGTGTTACTGACTCTGCAGCTAGGTTAAAGTGCTATAAGTGATATTAAGAACTTGATAGGAGGTACTATTATCACAACACTTATTCTACAGATGGAAAAAATCAAGTAGCAGAGTGTTACGTATCAAATGTTAGGAGGTGGTAGAGACAAGATTTTGTTAAAACCCAAGCTTTTCCTACTTTACCACAGTCACTCACCCAACACCACATTTCCTTTAACTATGTTAAACGTTCACTTAACATTCACTCACCTAGTAAGATTACTAATCAACTAATAGGTCTCTATCTTTAAAAGAAGGTGCCTAATAGCTCTTTTGTGAAACCAATCCAAGAAAAAAGAGGTGTAGGGCAGCTTCTGGAGATTTTGGTCCACTATCACATCTGGAACAGACTGGAAGGCAACAATCCTTTAGTGGCTTGGTTAGTGACAATTCACATTTACCAGCGCCATTCTCCCTTGAGCCCAAAGAAAGCAAACTGAGAACTAAAAATCCGGAAATTCCTCTTCAATCTTCTACTTAATTCCTAAAATCTTTACCCTTTCAGTACTAGTCTTCTATTGGGATTCATAGCTAGACACTAATAAAAAGGTTTTAATCTTAAAGTCTCATTCCTTCTATCCAACCATCCATCTATCCACTGAATTCTCAATGGCTTCCATAAAAGGTACAAGTGGAAATTTAACTTTAACCCATGCTACTCCATCATTTTATTGTTCTTTTTCATAGTTACTGTGTCTCCTCTAAGAGAAACTGCTTTGAGACATATATCAACAGTTTTGTTTTGTTTTTAAGGCCAATCTGATACTAGAAAAGAGAAGCATGTGGTTAAGGAAAAGAAGCACTGCTAAGCACATTTAACCGAAATTTACTGATGAAAGTTTCTTAAAGTTTTTTTTTTTTAATGTTCAGAATACTTACATTCTATATTTTTAAATTTCCAAAGGCAGCAGAAAGTCACAAAGCAGTAAGGAACAGAAATTATTCACATTTTATAAATAAGAACATGGAAAATAGCAAGGGTCAATGACTTATGCATAGGACCCAACAATCAGCAACCAAAGCCAGGACTACAAATTCCTTACTATGACTTTTGAAGTAAGATTATTAAATTCAGCTGCTGCCTTCAGTATTTGTTTCCATAGACATTACTATGAAAACATTTTACTTTGGCATTTTTGTAATATGGCACCATTTATAGCTGTCTTCACTCGTCATAACCTTATTAAATAACTATCTTTAAGGCTGGCAGTATGCACAATGAAGAGGGTCAGCCTGGTTACTAGTGGCTAATGGCTGAGTCAAGATTTGAGTTATGTCATTTTTTTCTCTCATTTTCCTGATTTAGAAGTTAAACCATACCCATATTCCTAATTTAGCCAAGTCTGTATCTTTCTGACCCAAATAAAAATCTCAAGAAGTGTAAAGGTTTCCATCATCGAATGTACTCTTTTATCACTTTTGGATAATATGCCAGCCAATCTAATGATTCCACAAACTTGCAGTGTGTGATTTTTTTCCTGTTTAGACTTTTTCCAGAGAATGATCTAATCCATTTTAGGCTGAGAGAGAATAAACTCCATGCTAAAAAGAAAACTACATTTTCCCCTCTCTTTGTGCTGAAATACCTCAAGAATAAAAAAAATAGTGAATTCAACTGTAATTAAGCCTAAAGAAAGAGGAAACGCACGTTTTATTTAATGTATTTCACAAAGTTCAAGCATTTGGAAAAAATCACAAAAGCAAAGATGTTAGCCATACAAGAAAAATTTATTTAAAAAAATCACTATCTTGAGTTTCAGATACACAGATATAAAAGCAATTCTAGAAAGTGAAACACCTTTTCCAGAAACTGTTCCCAGGATGGTCAATACTGATTTCGAAATTGGTTGCTTAGGTCTTGAAGCTCTGTCACTAAGGTATCCATTGCTGCTATTTCATCAGCTAATTCCCTGGCAATTTCTCCACTTGCCGCGTCTGTAAAAAGTTGCTGCAGCATAAAGAACAAAGCAGAACTATCAAAACAATGACCATCTCTTTAAAGAAACACAGACACAGAGTACAGAATTGACATTCCCTTTGTATAATAAAAACACAACATTACAGCAGCAATAGTCGTGTTTGTTCCATTCACCATCCTGGAAATGAACAAGCTGCAACAATGGATGAATCAAACAACATGCTTCAACTTGTAAATTCAAGTGGGTTCTCCTCTTGGAAATGGTTATCTTGAGTATTGATTGTATTGTTCATTTCAATGTCATAAGATGGTCTTTGGATAAATAGACATTTTTCATCTAAGCAGAGCAACTCTATTCGTTGTGTATACAAAAAACAAATACATTTTATATTCAAGTTCATATAAATCATACTCTTTATGCTATTTGAAAATTAATTATGGCTTAGGACTCAGAGGCCACAACAATCATAAGACTGGGTAAAAACAAAAAAGTCCAGCATATTAAACAAAAGTGAGCTCCTTCTGTGAAAGGAATTGCTTTGGGGTGAAGGAATATCGCAACATCCCTCAGTGACACCACCATGGCTGGCACATTCTGGAATGCCTTTCTAGGAACTGCCGGCTCAGTCAGTACAGGTACCCAGGAAAACTAGCTTCAGGATTTTATGACCACATTGTGTGTGCGTGTGTGTTTTAATCAGAAATGTAATTTACTCAGCTTACCATCTATCTTTTTCATCACACTTAAGATTATTTGTTTACAAAAATCAAACTTATCATTAAAATATGACGATTTGCCACCACCACCACCACCACAGATGACAGCAATCATTCTGACAGCTATTCTAAAAAGGGAATCCTGAAGATGTTCTGAGTGAAGGTGTCATCACCATGATAAGCTTAGAGTTTCCCACAGTGATTTATGGAGCAAAGAGCTGTTTTGTAAAGCTTTGCCACATAACTGTGTAGTCACGTCTTACACAGCATTTCACAACAGACTGACATACCAACCGCTGTGATGTGATCAGTAGAAAAAACACCTCTGAGCAAAGTAACTTGGAGTTACATGGCATATTTATTTTTACTAAGAATTACAGCGCTTGTAAATCATCACAAACCTGTCTCACTTCCCTATAAAGTAAGGAGGAAGCAGAGAGAAACTGAGGCTTAGGCAGAAAAGAAAAATTTGCTGAGGGTCCCATGGAGCGTAAGTGCTATATCTGCTCTGTCTCCAGGCTCTCTGGCATTCTCACCAACTGCCCTCATGCCACCTACCCTCAACCCCCACCGCCCTGGCAGCAAAACTGTACAAGGACGGGGTGCTGAGGGTTGAGGAATTACCCTGTCCTGGTCGAACAAGAACTGGATGACTTTAGGTGAGTTTCTAAGGTTCTATCTAGGAGTTTATTTCCATGACGTGCCAGGCCTGGCAGGAAAGGACCAGAGATTCGTGCAAACTTAGCCTATTATTTAACACAGTTATCCTCATTCTTTTCACTTTTTAAAGTATTCTGGAAAACTGTTCTTTTGGAAAGCAATTCTTTTTAGCAAATCTAATTTGTTATAAAGCAGAAAAGTAAAAATGATTTACTACAAAATCAGGGGCTCCCAAACATTATATGCAAAAAGGTGCTTTCAAAGGAGGTATTGGGAAGCAATTTTTCCCATTTTTGGATAATCCAGTTGAGATCTAATGAGAACAAAATCTATACACAGATGATGTTCTGAGGCCTCATTTTCAATGTCTGGAATTTCACAATATGAATGGATTGGACAGTACAGACAAGACTGTTTAAGTTAGGCTTCCCTGGTGGCTCAGGGGTAAAGAATCCGCCTGCCAATGCAGGAGACACGGATTCCATCCCTCATCCAGGAGGACCCCACATGCCGCAGAGCAACTAAGCCGGTGCACTACAGCTACTGAGCCTGTGCTCTAGAGCCTGGCTACCTCAACTACTGAAGCCCATGTGCCCTGGAGCCCATGCTTTGCAACAAGGAAAGCCACTGCAGTAAGAAGCTCAAGCAGCGCAACCACAGAGTGGCCCACTACTCATTGCAACCAGAGGAAAGCGAGTGCATCAATGAAGACCCAGTGCAGCCAAAAATAAATAAGTAGAATTACATTACAAAAAGACTATTGAAGTCATATATAAGTGTAGGTTTACGTAAAATTAATATATTATAAGCTTTGCACAGGGAAAAGAAATTTGTGGAGTTCATCCTGAAGAAATAAACAATCATGGGTAAATTGATGACCTCACCGAAACTAGGAAACTGAGCTCCTAATTTGGGAATAAGAGTCATGAAAAAAGTTTGCTACCTTGACCTTCTTTAAGAGAGCTCCTGCAGCTTTCTGAGAGACACATAATCTGAAGCTGTGCCGTCAAGCTGGGAGAAAATACAGTTCTCCCAGATTGTAGAAACCTGGTTCCAGCGGGCACACTCATTAAGATAGCAAATGAGTTAATAATCTACCAAGAGGCAAAAATGCTGCTCTGATTAAAAATGCACCCCTGGAAAGGTCTTTACCTGTGTCCAAAAGTGACCTTCACATGCTGTGAATTTAGCTCTCAGAAGTGAGTTAAAATTAGCTGCAACCCAAGATTAAAAAGGGAAGGCAAATAAAGATTGGAAAAGAAAGTGCTAATTTGTACTAGAAGTTATATTACTTCAAATTTTGTTCCCAGGGGTATACTCCAAACCTAGTTAACAAGTTAGAACTACCCGGGAAACTGGATACAGATTTCCCAGGCTCTGCCCTAGACCTGGTCTGTCACAGGCAGAGACGTGGAGTCCAGTCTCCTCAAGAGCTCCCTCACGACTCTCAGCTGCCCCACTCCTAGCACCGGTTCACAGGGTGGTGTTTGTAAACTGACAGCATATGTTTTAGTTGTCAAACCTGAGTTTGACATCTACCTTAACATTTTTGTCAAATCCATACATCACCTACTTAATATCTGTCTCTAAATAAACTTTTTTATTTAAATAAAAGTATTTTTAAGGAAAATATTAGAACACTACTGTAAATAGAAAATAAGCAACAATTTCATGAAATTATAGATTTGACTGCTACTTACACTTTTTCTAATATGCACTGAAATAAATATATATTGAAATAACAACATCTACTCAAGTGCTACTAGTGGTATATATGCCACATTTGGGGAAAAAGTAATGTAAGTAGAAGATCACTGTTTAATTTAAAGAAAGCATCAAGAGCTGGATTATAAATATTAATTTCAAAGATTCCTAAGTTACCTGTGAGTAGGGTGGTTTGACCTACTGATTAGGAGAATTGACCTACCCTAATCAGTAGGTCAATGATCTCCTCACCAGCACAACCACCTGGGGGCTAATATCTAAAATATAATGGGAGGGACTTTCCTGGTGATACAGTGGGTAAGAATCCTCCTGCTATTAGAGAGGACACAGGTTCAATCCCTGCTCTGGGAAAATTCCACGTGTCTCAGACAACAAAGCCTGTGTACCGCTGCAGAGCTTGTGCTCTAGAGCCTGACACCAGTGAGGCCTGCGCCCCAGAATCCATGCTCCACAAAGGGAAGCCGGCACACCCCAGCAAAGAACAGCCCGCACTGGCTGCCAGCAGAGAAAGCCCGTGCAAGGCAACGAAGACCCAGCACAGCCAAAAATAAACAAACAAAATTTAAAAATAAAATAAAACGTGGGCCTAGAGTTATCCCTCATGTAAAGAAAACTTAAGAGCAGCTGGCTGACACCAAAAACTTTTTTTTTCTATAATAATTCTAAATACTTCACATTTCACTCTCACCTTTGCTTTAGATAATAAGCCCCGTAAATTGAGTCGAACTGAAGACAGCACTGGTATAGCCTCCTGGGGACTGGATTTGTTTTTACTGCATTTAATAGCCACTAGAAGATAAATACATGGAAAACATCCATTAAAAATTGATAATGATGATAATTTAAAGACACAAAATCCAATTATTTCATTAGCATTTTATAGTAACAGACTTTAGAAATGCTTCTACATGGAAAGTTTTTATTTTGGTAAAAGGAAAATAAGTTATATGCATAATTTTCCCTTTTATCCCTTAAAAAGGATAATTTATTGCTCAAAGGAGATTTTTTAGGAAAATGACTGTTTTCTGGTGAGTTACAGACTGTTGGGAATAGACTCTAACAAAACACAGCACAGATTACTGAAATTAGGCAGAGACAAGATGCTCACAGAGAACAAAAACAGAGGCAGTTCATCTTAACATGCTTCCCAAAGTACTGTGTCCCTGGTGGGGACTCACGACCGCCAGTGATACCAGCCCAAGGAGGTGACACGCCAGATACGCACAGCTCAATTCTCACTGTACTTCCATACTTGGGACTTGTATCACCACTCTGGAAGAAGTGATGTCAACAACCCAGGGGCCTGCATTTAGGGAAGGTGAGCATGACCAGCCTCTCCGGTCGCTGAGCCACGCCTGGTAACCATTAGCACCGAGCAGGGGAGAAGACGGTCACTCATTCCAACAACCCTGCCTCCCGCATTCTGAGGAGCCCATTTTCCCTAAACTTGAATTAGAACAGAGGCTATAACCCTTTCTAGCAGAAGGCCTGGCTATTAAGGCTTTTTAAGAACAAGTGAAGAGCTTTGTAAAAATATAATGCTTCAGATTTCCCTACTGACTCCTTGTTTCTGTTCCTACAAACACATCAATAACCAGAACCTATTTTAAAACTCCACTAAACAGTGCAGCAACTGAAGTCTACTCAGTACCCTGTATCTTGAAACAGGGATAGACAACAGATTTCTTCCTGTATGTAAACTAGCAGAGGTTGTGTGTGCCTGGTAAAATAGGTTTGTCATTCATTAATACCTTCTATGGCATAAGAGCTATGTCTGGCATTCCTATTCCAAAATAATAACTAGATTTTAAAAGGATGCATGGGAGTCGACAATGTCACACTCATTTTTAAAGGGCACAGGTTAACCTGGAGATATTGAGGGTTATGATGTTTGTGTCCCATAATAGAGGAAGGTTGTAACTACCATGAGTGAGATACTTGGATTGTTTAGTACCTAGTGTCATATCAAAAATAGCTGTGATTCTGTTTTCAATCCTTGTCATTTTGACAAAAACAAAATAGAGAGCAAAGAGACAAACACTCTATTAGTCCCCTTCCTCAATCCTATTTTCAAGAGGCATTAAGAGACAGAGAGAGAGAGAGAAATAACCTGCTGTTTCAAATCATCAGGAAATCCAAGACAGCTATGCTTCCTCCAGGCAGACTGTAGTTAAAATGCATAACTATGATTTTAAAAGTTCCTGGATGGCGAAGAAGGAATGAACTTTTGCCCACCCTTTCCCAGAAAGCAGAACAACACAGACTGTAAATGAACACCCTCCAGACAGAACAATGGGTACACAATGACATCGTTATAGAAGGGTCTCCAACTCTGTGTGGAAACCCTTACCGAGCTTTCTGGAGCACATGTCTATGCTCCAAAATAGCAACCCGAAAAGGAATAAATCATATAGAGATTTTTTTTTTAATGTTGTATTTCCTTTTCCAGAATTGGGTGAGGTAGAGCACAGTGATTGGAGAAAGATAAAAAAAGAGAACAGAAACAAAAGAGAAACTCAGCTTATTCTTCCATGGAGCATGGCTACACAAAAGCAACACAGACAAGGTTAAGATTTATCTTTAGAAATCTAAAATATCACTAGAAACGAACACTAAGCATCCACTCAGGTATGCTTAAAATGCCATAAGGAGCACGAACACATAATTCATTCAAGTCAAAGGGAAACATAAAAGAAAAGACACTTGTTTTTCTCTAAGTATTTCTCAGAAGGAGAAAAAAGCGTACCAAAAATAGTTTGAAATCAATTTTAAGGTGCAAAATGAAGATTTTTTTTTCCTGGAGTACTTCTTTAACCTGCCTATTTATATTTGACAGGTTTAACACTACCACTTAGTGATTACAGAAAATATCTTGGCGTTAACTGATACAGAACCTGCTGTTCACAGAAATGTTTAGGGTTGGCAAGTTGAAATAGCTCAGATAAGTTCTTCAAAGCAAACTGCACCCTGCTATAACTGTGTAGATAATATACCTTAGCATGGGTTCCTCCAGAAGTAGTCCCGTATCCACAAAGGCCAAAGGCCTTTGAACTTTTAAAGAATGAACTCCACCTGAGCCCACCTACCTGGAGGCCAGCACAAGCTTTGTAAATTCCAGCCACCCTCATCCCTCCTTCCACTGGCCTGTCAGAAAGTGTCTGAGCCTCTTCTATACTGAGTTTCAGCCACTCAGTCTAACTTCTACCTCATCTGTCAAGGGGTGGGCGGCCCAGGAAATTGGATATTTATATCTTTTTGTCAATGACAAGTAGAATTATTAACTACTAAGACCATTTCTAAACTGTCTGAACATTCTTTGACTTTTTTCAAGGCCAAGTTAAGCTTTATTCTTACTCATTTTTCCCTTTTTAGTTTTGGGTCCCTTATCACCCAACTCAGATCCTCTACTACAGAAAGAACAGGGTAGGGATGAGGAGGTACAGGATTAACATTTACGCCATGCGTAAGATTCTGTTAAGTGTTTCAATATGCTTTTAATATTTTTCGTAACAACCATTGGTATTATCCCCATTTTCATGACAAGGGAACTAAGGGTCAGAGAAGGTAAGTAATGGTGACCCCAAGTCACCGAGTTAGCATGTGGTAGAGCTGGTCCTGGAGCTCAGGGCCACTGGAGTCCAAAGGTCTGCCCTTTATAATCGCCCCTTGTAGGTGCCCTATTTGCAGCAACTATTAGTTGCAGAAGTTACAGGAGGACTTTAGGATAGATTCACAGTCCCTGTGATTCAGTCCTTGACAGTGTGGCTTCATTATTTTATTTGAATTGCACTCCCAGGGCATCACATGCCTATGTTCAAACATAAACATAAAAGTGCATTTTTGCCTGTAACTGGTATACTTTTCATTAATGCAAATAATTAAAAGCAGCCTTTATCTGGAATATCTTTCCCCAACAGGCATATAATTTTCTAGGTAAGGTTATTTCTCCCCTCAAATACCACATATTAAAATATACTGCTATGCACTCCAGAAATCTATGTACTCTTAATATTTTCATTTACAAAAGAAGAATATAAGTTCAGATTTTCTTGCTACTAGATCATCAGTGCAGGAGGTTACTTCTGTGTGAAGATTAAACACAGCTGTAAAGGTATTTCCTATCCATCTGTCACTTATTCAAACACTGTTTAAGCCTCTAGCCTATTTTTTCTCATTGTTCTAGGGTGCCTACTGCTGCTGCTGCTGCTAAGTCACTTCAGTCATGTCTGACTCTGTGTGACCCCATAGACGGCAGCCCACCAGGCTCCCCCATCCCTGGGATTCTCCAGGCAAGAACAGTGGAGTGGGCTGCCATTTCCTTCTCCAATGCATGAAAGTGACAAGTAAAAGTGACGTCGCTCACTTGTGTCCGACTCTTAGCGACCCCATGGACCGCAGCCCACCAGGCTCCTCTGTCCAAGGGATTTTCCAGGCGAGAGTACTGGAGTGGGGTGTCATTGCCTTCTCCAAGGGTGCCTACTACATAATAGTCAATCTACAAATGTTTGCTGAATTAACTACAAAAATTCTAATACAATGAAATAATCTGAAATATCTGAAATGGAATTTCGCTTTTGACTAATATGTTTTCCTATCAGTAGAAATACATTAAAATATACCATGGATATCAAACGTTACATCAAGTACCATGTGCGAGTCCTAAGGCTCTCTGAACCACTTCCTTAAATGACGTAATATTTTTCTCCCAACAACTGGACTGTGTGTCACACTTGTATGCCTTAGAGAGATACTGGAACGCCTGAGGAAAGAAAAAGAACAGCATTCAGAACAAGCAGAATTCACATTTCAAACTCTGCTTCTTGGAAGTCATATGGAACTAATTCCAGCTGAAAAGCCAGCCTCTGCGTTATGCAGCACAGTCTCCGCATTATTCTCATCAAAAAGGGATTTTCCAGGCGAGAGTACTGGAGTGGGGTGTCATTGCCTTCTCCAAGGGTGCCTACTACATAATAGTTAATCTACAAATGTTTGCTGAATTAACTACAAAAATTCTAATACAATGAAATAATCTGAAATATCTGAAATGGAATTTCGCTTTTGACTAATATGTTTTCCTATCAGTAGAAATACATTAAAATATACCATGGATATCAAACGTTACATCAAGTACCATGTGCGAGTCCTAAGGCTCTCTGAACCACTTCCTTAAATGACGTAATATTTTTCTCCCAACAACTGGACTGTGTGTCACACTTGTATGCCTTAGAGAGATACTGGAACGCCTGAGGAAAGAAAAAGAACAGCATTCAGAACAAGCAGAATTCACATTTCAAACTCTGCTTCTTGGAAGTCATATGGAACTAATTCCAGCTGAAAAGCCAGCCTCTGCGTTATGCAGCACAGTCTCCGCATTATTCTCATCAAAGAAGGGATACAGATGCACAGCCAACAGCAACGAGCAGTTAAATCAAATGGGCATGCCTGAATGGAGACTCTTCCCTCCAAAATTAAAAGGCAGGGTATGCAAATCTCTAAGAAGTATACACACTTCCCTGGCATTTGTAAACATCAGCTTAAGAGACCAGTTTAGAGAACGAGGTGTGAACTTGGTGAAAACTGTGGGATTACTGGCAGATGAGTAATGACACAGATGCTTAAAACAACTTTCTTTTACAACCTCCCCACCCTTGAGGGAGAAATCACAGATCAGAGAATTCAGAGTATCCTTAATGCCGCATATGTGAGAGAGGACAGAATTCAAGAAGAATGGAAGAACAGAAAGCAGGAGTGTGTGCACACATGCGTGAGTATGTCTTCTCCAGGCTGACAAGGCTTTGCCGGAAGCCAGCTGGGTGGACTGAAGAGGGGGAGAGAACGGCTAAGAACCCACAGATTAGCTGTACTGTGGCAAATTCCAAACTTATACATTTGATTTGTTGTGGATGTTTTGAAAAGAACACAAAACATTTAGTATTCCAACCCTGGAAACTCTGGAGGCCCTTTTTTTCATTCTAAGATAAGAAGCTGAAAGCTAACTTGAATGCAACTGTGTTCCACTGCACTTGCAAGAAAGGGGCAGGGCAACCTTTGCATAACATTTATGTTTAGACTTTAAAAGCTCCTCTCCCATAGTCTTATCGCGCTCCTTTTTCTTTCTCCTTTTCATAGTCTCCACCTCAGCTTTAAACACTCCTTTGTCCTTGTACCGTCTACCTTAGTCTTCAGCAAGGAGCCTGCAGAAAGGGGTGTGGAGTAAATAACAAGAACCAGCTGTTCACGGCTTGCAAGGAAAGCAGGTTAAAGAGACCCTTTTTGGGAAACAGAGAACATTTATTTAAGAAAAACTCATGGAAAGAAAAAAGACGAATGTTTACACATCATAACCATCAGGGTGCTTATGTTAAAAGACTCTGCATCATAAGTGAAAATATGAGCATATTAATCTTATCTTTCAAATTATTAGTCTCCCTCCAACCATCAAAAAAGCAGATTCACCCTGTGTTCAAATAGAAAGTCAGAGCCCCAGAGGACTGGGAAGGACTCACCTTTTCATTTTCGTCAGGCTTGTCACTCTGCCCATTTCCATACACTTGGGCATACAGCCTCCAGATTTCTCCATCATTCGTCACTCTCGAAGTTACTCTGCCAAATAACTCCTGCAGCTTTCCTCTGAGGCCAGTTGCAACATCGCCACTACGATCAGCCATCCCATCCATCACTGCCCTGACCAGGATTGTAAGGACCTTAAAAAATGCACAGAAGAAACTGGTAAGCTAGAAACAACCAAACAATAACAAAGAAACAAAGGGCCACCCTCACCACCAACGATGACGACAGTGACAAACCGTGTCAGGCCTGTAAGAATATCACTCCGCCACTTTTAAAGAGTAAAAAACAAGATGAGCCCTCCGGAACCACTGTCTGGGATGGCAGACAGTGATCTGACCTCTCCTGTTGTCCCCTTTCCAGGCTCCTCGGAGGGCTCTGCTTCACAGGGCCCTAGGCTCCGCACGCCTCTCTTCTCACTCTGAGGGTCCTCTCCGAATGATCTGATCTACACCTGTAGCTGCAAACCCACCATGATCAAGTATCTACCCAATACTGTGGGTGCAGGGCCAGCCCGACCACCTTCCAGACAGAGCCCCCGGACTGTGTGGCTCAATACCTACCAGACATGTCCCATGAACCTCTTACCCTCCACCTATCCTAGAGGGAAACCTCGATCCCAGATCCCTCTTCTTCCTGTACTCTCAGAGCCGGCCCCCTGAGCACCAACCTAGATTCTCTTCGCTCCTGGTTGTGCCACACGTAACTGATTTGACTCAACACTCGTCAGTTCAGTTCAGTCGTGTCTGACTCTTTTCAACCCCATGGACTGCAGCACGGCAGGCTTTCCTGTCCATCACCACTCCTGGAGCTTGCTCAAACTCATGTCCATTGAGTAGGTGATGCCATCCCTGAGTCCTAAATCTAGCTTCTCCTCCTTAATGTTGGCCTCACTATTTTCCACTCGGATCACAGCAATAATGCTCAGAATTAGAATTCTGCTTAAAGTGGTCCTGGCCCTTCCTCACTGTTGAATGATAAACTACCAATGCATTTGCCTCATGCACACAGGCTTCCCAGAAAGTATCTCTTTTCCTTCCGACTACCCCAGTTCCACTCACCATTTGGCAACTTCTTGGCCATCTCGTTTTCATTAGTCTTTACACAGTCTACCCCAGATAACTCTGAATGCTGACAGATGAACTAAGTTGAGCCCCACTGCAGGTTACACTGCTGTGACAAGGTACAGCTATACTGGGCCGTGTGTCTCAAGGGCTCCTGGAGGCACACCAAGTGCATCCTCAGTGACCCACCCTTGTGATAGGAGGCCAGCCAAGACACATGGATCCACCTAAAGAAGCAGCTCAAGGGGAGTACCCTCAGCCTTGCTACTCAGCGTGGCCCCTGGACTGACAGCAGCGGCCTCACCCAGGAGCCTGCTGTAAGTGCAGAATCCTGGATGAGATGCCGCTCCATCTTGGATTCAGAGTCTGCATTTCTAGCGCGGTCCCAGGTGGTGCTTATGCTGACGGTCCACAGATCACACATTCTTCTGAGTGGCAAGGTTCCAAGAGACAGGGTGCCACATCTTTATTCTTATCTGAACTTCAAGGAGAGGACCACATTCATCAACTTGTGTCCCTGATGTCTAACATTGTGCCTGGCACACAGTACTGATGCAATAAACGACTCATGCCTGAAAGAAAGACTGCATGAACACACCTCTTTCAGAAAAGAGTTGCTAAGAGAAATGCAACCGACACCTTACTCTGTCTCTCCACAGGGCGTTCTGATCCAGACGTGAGATGCAGCCAAGGAATCAAGGCCCTTCTGGCCCGTGAACACTGTTAGGAATGTGAGCTCAAGACTCATGGTCCTAATTACATCCAGGGATACAAATGGACGGGAGAACACTCAACTGTGCTTTTTTTTCTTTTGTGACGGACAAGGTAAATTATCTCTGCCCATAAATTCACATTATAATTCAACATGTAGTTTTAAATCTGAAAGTAATGAAATTGCTATTACAGCCCCACTCATGGTTTCAAGCCTGAAAGTCACAATGCAGGAGAAATGGTATGAATGTGCACTACCTGTTTCAAGTAACTGTTCCGTAAACATTTCAAGGATTAACATACTTTGAAAGAGATGGTCTAGTGAAACAGTTACTAGGGTGGACAAGTAAAGCATACTGAAGTAGTAAAATTCTTTGCTTTGTCTGGGCTCTCACAGTTGGCCCAACATCCTATCTACTCATTTTAGCCATGATGAGTAGCCAAGGGGGAAAAGAAATCTCTTATTCTTCTTGCCAATTAAGATGGAGAGCTGTCGTGCTGGTATTTGAGAGGGGAAAAGTTGGTAAAGTGTGTGTGTGTGTGTGTGTGTATTTGTGGGTGTAAAAAGGGAGTGTAAAACGACAAGGAGGTACAGTGCCTCTGTTGGGGTCAGGGTGCAGACACCAAACACACCTCTACCCAATTCACACGCAGATACCGTCAGGAGAGAGGTCCTGAAGAGAAGGCAAGACAATACCAAATTTGTTTTTATACTCTCTGTTTGATGTTAAGTGCTTAAGTAGCTGGATCTGGGCCTGAGGAGAGAGTTCCATATGGAGGAATAGATAGCAGTCACACGTGGCCCTGGCAGATACTGCTTAAAGAGACTGTGTGGGGTAAGAATCACACCGAGGATAGAGTCTTTAAGGAAAATACCGTTTAAGAGGAAGAGAGATGAATGGAGGTCTGTGCACTAAGGAAGGATGGCAGCAAGTGATGTCATGGAAACCAGGGAAGGAAAGTAACAAGGAGAGTACATCCGCAAAAGATCAGGACTGGAAGACTGCTGGATTGGCAAGTTCGAGGGTAAGTGACTGTATCCAGAACTAAAGCCAGAAAAGGGAGGGCAGGAGAGATGAGGATTTTAGATAAGAGGCTCACAGAGAATCATGTGAAAACCAACACAAGCATTAATGCCATTAAAAAACACAAAGCAAACAATACTCCTCGATCATAGTATTATGTAATATCCATTTTGAATATAGTTTGCACAGACATATAATGTTAATAGAAAATATTCACGTAACCAAAATTTTTAGTGTAAATATGTTGGGAAGAAATGGAAGTAATAGAAACGCTAGTATAAGATAATTAAGTCCTTATTTACTATGAGAGGAGGTCAACTGATAATACCTAAAACTGGGTTAATAAAAATAGCCTTATATAGTTATTGTTATAAAATATGGAAATGTGCGAATGGCAAAAGAATTCTAAAGGATTTCTCCCCTTTGGCAAGAAGTATCTTGAGGGGGAGCAGTGGAGCAGGAATCGCTGTACTTTGTCCTAAGTCTTACACTACGACTTGTAAAAACTGTGTTATTTTAAAAATACAAACATTTTATTTAAAAAGAGAGAAAAAGAATAAATACATTAAAAACTGGCAAACAGGAAACAAAGAATGACAACACACAAAAATATTCCTTTTCCAAAGGGGGCCGTGTGGGCGTCGGGAGGCTGGCGACGCCTAACTCTCACTCTGCGGGTGGGGCACACAGGTGTGTTCTCTTCGTGAAAACGCGCGTGTACTTACGATCTGTATACTTTTCTATATTTTCACTGTATTTGAATAAAAAAGTTAATTAGAAAGATATTTCCTCCAATTAAGGAAGTCCCATAAACTGAAGGAAAAAAGTGAGTTATTAAAATACATTAACAAATGGAACTAATACATAATCTTAAAAAGTTCGATAAATTTTAAAAAACACAATTAATGTTATAATTTACTGGTTAATATCACCATTTTCCTCTCTTTAACTGTTAAGTGAGAGAAATCACCCTCTAGTTATCTAGATTGACTAAAAAAATAGTAACATATATTTAACCCTTCTTTAGAAAATAGGTATTTTTAACTCAAAAAAGCAAAAGATCTTGCCTTGATTTCTCTGATAAAATTAATCACCAAATATTATGATTTTCTCCTGGGCAGTCCATAAAGTTTACCTACATTACAGTCCTTTGCATTGAAGTGAAAAGAAAATCTTTTTAAACAGATAAATGTTTTTATCTACTGTAAACTGGGTAAACATTTGATTACTGAACCCATCAGTTACAGTTAAAATTATAAATTACTAAGAATCTAGTAACAGGCTGAAGGGTAGAACAGTGTAAGAATTTAGAGGCAATTCTCAGGGAAACAGGATCCAAGACATGGGCACTTGGATGGGTTGCACATGTGGAGTGAGATGAGGACAAAGAAGGGTAAGTGCAAAGTAATCGTGCCATCTGCCTAAAACCAGGTGTTCAAGAACAGCTAGATCTAGAGTGGAGAGGAAGACAGACACAGTCAGTCGCTGAAGTCCAGCACAAACATGGGGGAATGGCTAGGAAGTCTGTAAACAGCAGTAATGAGTGCAGGTCTTCTGTTAACCAGGGCAGGTGAACTGTTTTATCAGGGGTCAACATACATGTAGAGAGCTCTGAAAACTGTGAAGGTGAAGGTGAAGGTGAAGTCGCTCAGTCGTGTCTGACTCTTTGTGACCCCGTGGACTATAACGTACTTGGCTTCTCTGTCCATGGGATTCTTCAGGCAAGAATACTGGAGTGGATTGCCATTTCCTTCTCCAAGGGATCTTCCCAAACCAGGGATCGAACCTGGGTCTCCCACAATGGAGGCAGACGCTTTAGCCTCTGAGCCACCAGGGAAGCCCTGAAAACTGTAAAGCAGTATAAACCTAAAAACTATCATGATTATCACTGACCCTCAACTTCCTCACTGTCAAAAGGGAACAGCAAAGCCCTCATCATTGCCCACTCATTATGTGCCCCCATACTTCCTGAGGGTTTAAAACAGACCTAAAGGGAAACAAACTCTACCACCTCGGTATCAGCCCTCCACACCTCCCAATACCTCTGCTCTGAGCGCTCACTGTGGGCTGAGTCCCATGCTAAGTACGCAACCAACTTGATTTCATTTGGTTCTGTTACCCTAGGAAGCAGGGACTTTATTATCCCCACTTTACACAGAAACTGAAAGACAAAGTGGGCTTCTCAAGGGCCCAGAGCAAGTGAGTCATGCACCTGGGTTTTAAACACCAGAGATTTTTGGAATCATGAGCTTTGATGAGGATAAAGAGAAGATAACAATGATAGTAGATAATGTTCACATATACATAGTTATTTTACATTGGAAAGATTTGTTCTTTTATGAAATATATATATGAATATTATCTACTATCAATGTTGTCTTCTCTTTATATATGTGTGTGTGTGTGTGTGTATATATATATATATATATATACACACACACACATGACCTTCCTGTGAGCCAGGAGCTCTATGAACACAATCCTTCTAACAACTCTAGGGGGAAGGTGCTCTTGTTATTTGTATTCTGCAGACAAAGAAACTGGAGCACAGAGAAGTTAAGTAACTTGTGCAAGGTCACACAGCTAAGGGAAAGGCAGAGTTGGATTTGAACTGCAGCTCGTGTCCCAGCTCTTGCTCTCAAGCACCTGCTGTATTAAGTTATAAAGGAGAGTTCCTTACTCCTCTGCTGTTTCTTCCTAATGAGTTCTTTTACATTGGAAAGATTTGCTCTTTTATGAAATATGCACGCAAATAACTTTGATCATTTCATTATCCTTTTTTTGCCAAATTTTTAATCAACCAAAACCAGACAGGTTTTGTAGCTTTTTAAAAATTTCTCCAAGACATTGGTGCTAATAAAAAATAAAAAGAGAAAATAAAATTCCCAAACACAAGCACTACTAATGTTGCCATTAATTTCTCTTGTTTCTTTGCTATGCATAAAATTTTTAATATTAATGCTCTGTAAACTGTTTTATCTTTTTCACTTAACATTACGTCATAGAATTTTTTCACGTTTTCATATATTCTTTAGATAGATCATTTTAATAGATTCAAAGCCTCCCATTGGGAGGCACGAATGGTAAAGAATCCATGTGCTAATGCAGGAGATACAAGAGACATGGATTCAATCTCTGGGCTGGGAAGATCTCCTGAAGTATGAAATGGCAATCCACTCCAGTATGCTTGGCTAGAAAATTCCATGGACAGAGGAGCCTGGTGGGCTATAGTCCATGGAGTCGCAAATTGTCGAACACGACTGAACACACCCAACAAAAAACAACTGCAGTTAGGCTGTTTCTATGTGTTGCCATTGTCATTATTACTATAAATAACATTTCACTGCCTATCTTTGTGCCTAAAGATTTTTCTCAAACTGAAGCTTCTCTAGGTTAGAATTCCAGGAACAGAACTATAGAATCAAGGGAATAAACAACTTAAGACTCTAGAGATAAGCTGGATACTTTCAAAAAGGACTAAATCAAATTTAGATGTCCATTAGTAGTGTATGAAAATGTGTCATCTCATTGCATATCACCAGGACTGGGTGTGTAAGATATTTTGTCCCACTAAAGATATATGCAGCTACTATTCTACTACTACTACTAAGTCACTTCAGTCGTGTCCGACTCGTGTGACCCCATAGATGGAAGCCCATCAGGCTCTCCCATCCCTGGGATTCTCCAGGCAAGAACACTGGAGTGGGTTGCCATTTCCTTCTCCAATGCATGAAAGTGAAGAGTGAAAGGGAAGTCGCTCAGTCGTGTCAGCTACTATTCTAGTTTTACTTTTATTATGTTAATTTAAGTCTCTTTCCAAATGTTTGTTGAGAAAATATATTTCCTTTTTAAGATATTTAAATTACTTCTTAATTTGTATGGAACTCATTTCCCAATGTGGAAACAGTTTTACTGTTCGTCTTCATATGGAGATTACACAGACTACAAGCTGATGCACTAATACGTTGCTAGCCTCTTTTTCTAAACCCCAGTTCTGTACACTGCTGGGAAAAAAGAGAAAGCTGATGAATCTGAAAAAGTAACAGCAAACACATGGGAAATCCTGGAGAGAAGGAGATTGGCTGGGTCCTGGTTTGGTGGAGAAGAGCAGTCCGGGGTGGAAAAGTACAAGATGCCAAGGCTCACAGATGGCCTGGGAGCCTGGGAAAGGCTTTTTGGTTGTGCTTTCTTTTCCTTCCACACACTACTCTATGTGCCACCTGCCACCAATCTGGAGAGACCAAAATACAACAGTGCCAGCCCAGTGCCAGCCAGGGACCAGGCAGGTATGGAAGGTCAGCCCCCAATCTGTTGAGGTTGGATGGCAACTCAGGAAGATGTGCACTGGAAGAAAGCAGTGCCTGGCAGAGATCAGAAAGGTTTCCTGAGGAGCCAGGCCACTTGGGCAGTGGCGGTGGTGGTGGGAGGGGGCAGTGGCAAAGTATTTCTAGGAGATAAGTTCCCCTCACCAGGAGAGGCACAATTTGGTCCTGGGCTTGCTTTAGGCCCTCCCAACAAGTACACATTACCAGTCGAAGAGCCAATATCCCCAGGGGAGGATGAGCCAATAGGGACAAAATTAGACACCTAAAACAGTGCAGAGGGAGGCTCTGGGTCAGAGGTTAAAGCGTCTGCCTGCAATGCAGGAGACCCTGTTTGATCCCTGGGTTGGGAAGATCCCCTGGAGAAGGAAATGGCAACCCACTCCAGTATTCTTGCCTGGAGAATCCCGTGGAGGAAGGAGACTGATAGGCTACAGTCCACGGGGTCGCAAAGAGTCAGACACGACTGAGCGACTTCACTTTCACTTTCAAAAAGTGCAGCCAAAATGAAATAAACACACTGAACAGCCTATGTGAAAAAGAATTAAAGAGGCATAGGGAGGAAAACTTGTTTTCATAATACATACCCTCAGGAAGATGAGAGGGAAAAACCAAGGAAGATCCCCTGGGCAGCAGTATAAATGGGGAAGGAAGAGTATGAGGACAGCCTGGGGTTGTTCACAAGGGAAGGAAGGGCGAGAACAATTCTGCAAAGGGGATGAGCAAGGGGCAGCTGGCGGTGTAAGAGCGGTGACATTCTGGAAGCCAGCTAAAGAAAGTGTCGGAAGGAAGAGGGATCAACTGTGCTAAGTGCCACAGACAGGGTGAGACACCGGAGGGCTGAGAGAAGGGACGTGGAGACGGCGGCAAGATGCTTCTCCCAAGGGGTCAGTCCTGAAGAACAGCAGAGATGTGGGGTGAGGATTAAGAGTGAGGGAGGGCGCATAAATTATTTGTGCACAGCTTGGAAACACTGAGAACTTTCAAAAACAAGTGCAATGGTAAATGCGTTTGTAATATAACATAGCTATACAGGTACAATCTAACCCATGGTGATCATAAGAGAAGGTCCACTGGACTTTTTATCTGAAAACTAATCCTAATACGCTACCCCAAGGATCATTCTTTACTTAGGCTGTGGCTTTTTGGGGGGCGTTCTGGACACCCTTGTGGATCTGAGAGTTTTGAATCCTCTACCCAGAAGAGGTAGTTACATAGCCACATACACAATTTTTTTTCCATGATATTTTGGGTACTCTCACAATCTTCTGAAGCCTAGTAATAGATCCTTCTTAGAAATTCTAATTCGCCCAAGATGGCCTGGGATTTCAGTCTTATCTCTCAGTACAGCATATACTCAGTAAGTGTATTTCTCTGAAGAGCCTTCTTAAGTTTTCTATCAATTCTCTCCTTCTTCTTTTTATCCCTTCCATCACTTTCTGATGTTCACATCTCTGGTACTGTGTTAGGCGAGGCCTTCGTGAGATTAGCTGAAGCATCTCCAGCCTTCTCTAGAGGGTGCCTCTGTGCACGCTGCCTCACTTCCACCAAAGCTCCCAGTGAGATGTGTGCTGGACACATCCCCTAACCTTTACCAGCCCCACTATTCTCAAAGCCACTGCTTTCCCTCTGAAAAGGAATGAGAAAGTTGTGGGGGGTCAAATACTCACCCCAAATTCATGTCATAACAGAACCTCAGAATGTGAGCTCATTTGGAAATAGTTAATAACAATTAGTTAGGATAAAGTCATACTAGATTAGTGTGGGCCCTAAATCCAATGACTAATGTTCTTATTAGAAAAGGAGGTGACACACAGAGACACAGGGAAGGAGATGAAGTAGGTGAAGAGGGAAACAGAGGTTAGAATCATGCTGCCACAAGCCAAGGAATGCCAGGAACCCCCAGAAGCTGGAAGAGGCAAGGAAGGTTCTTCCCTGGAGCCTTTAGAGGGAGCATGGCTCAGTCAACACCTTGATTTCAATCTTCTAGCTCTAGAACTGAAGAGAATAGATTTTTATTGTTTGAAGAAACTAAGTTTGTAGTAATTTGATGTAGCAGCCCCAGGTAACGAATCCAGCAGTCTTACCTAGAAAGACAAAAGTAACGTTGAGAACACTCAGACAAATGCCTCCTGGACACTTACCTGGCTTCTACTAATCCTCTTCCCATTTCAGTTCAGGAAGCACTAAATGAACAGCCGTCATGTCTCAGCCTGTCTCCACTCAGTATGGTGACGTCCAGCCCTCTCACTGTTTCTTTCCAGTCAGTAAGTCATGTCCAATTCTTTGCCATCTGTGGACTGCAGCACACCAGGCTTCCTTGCCTTCACTATCTCCCGGAGTTTGCTCAAATTCATGTCCATTGATTCGGTGATGCATCCAACCATCTCATTCTCTGTCGCCCCCTTCTTCTTGCCTCATATGTAGAAGTTTTCAATTCAAATCTCTCCATATTTGCCTTAATGGGGTATGGCTTGTGTGTCATGATAAAATACATTTTCTCTACCCCTGAGCTTATAAAAATATTTTCCATCATGTGCTTTTATGGTTTTACATCTTCCATAACAGTAATGATGATAAGGATGATGATGACAGGTATACTTAAACAGCACCTGTATGTGGCAGGTGATATTCTCTGCCCTTTTCATACAGCTATTTACTTAATCCTCACAGCAGTCCCGTGAGGTACTAATATTATCCCTGTTTCGTGAAAGTGAAAAATCAAGTGGTTTGTAACTTGCTCAGGTCATACAGCTGGGGGGGAGGTAGCCTGGAAGCCCAGGCTGTCTAACCCCAGAATCTATGCTCTTACCTACAACATCATCCTGCTTCTCAAGGCATTTCAATCTAAATATTTTAACCAACTACTTGAATTTATTTTGGTTTAAGGAGTGAAGCAGAGCTTTCATTCTGAGTCCCAAATGCTTGGCCAACTATTTCAATGCATAGTGAATATTTTATTTTATCCCACAGATTTAAAATGCCATCCTTATCATGAACTAAATTCTCATACTTACTTGAGTGTTTCTGAACCCTCTCTCCTGTTTCATTTCATTCCTGCGCAGATGTTAACTCTTTATATAATAAGGATATTATTACCTTTTTATCTTTCCTACTTGTTACAAATATTTTGTCACATATTTTTTTCATGAAGTCATAAAAATTCCTTCAAGTTTTCTTTTCTTGCTTCAAAGTTCAGGAAATTTGGTAGGTACTCACTTGTATTCCTAGTTTTTCCAGGAGATGAAAAAATATTTAGCATATATTTAGCCCATTTGGAATTCATTTGGTATATCATAAAATAATCTAAGTATATTTTTTGAGCTTGGATGCTTAGAGGGATTTCACTTTAATCAGTATAAATAGCCCTGCAGTCCCTCACTTCCTAACTAAACCAATCCACGGCACCAACTCTATGTCAGGACTTCTAAATCCCTAACCCCCATCTCCAGTCACTTCAGTGATGTGGCACTTCTGCTGCATTCTCTTTCTCGTATCATGTACCACGGAATGCAGCAAGCAGTGTGTGACTGTGGGGAACCACCACCAGCCCTGAAGAGAGGTGAAGTTTTCTCACCTGGAGGAGCAGCAATCCTAATCTCCACAAAGAGGAAAGCTTAACTATTCTCTTCCCCAACACTAACCTTGAGGTCCTTGGCCAAGTCTCCCTAAAATGTTGGCCAAAAGCACAAGGCGTTGGCCCTTTGAATCCTGGAGGTCTTCACAGCAGGAAGGAACAGGATCGCCTCGGGTCCAGTTACAAACACTTCCAGGAGGGCTGGAGGCCAGGAATGAAGCCATTTCCGCCTCCCGGCTTGGCCATGTCCCCGCTCCACTTGGAGCTCTCTAAAGAACTTGCTCTGCTTCCTGGCCTGATAACCCTGACCCTTGGCTTCCCCACACCTCAGTTATCACAGAGAGGTAGGCAGCTTAACATTGTCTTTTTCACTCTTTCAGCAAAAGAAAAAAAAATTCTTTGCGTGAGGAAATGGCATGCACAAGCTTTAGGTTAAAAAGGCCAAACTTCAGACTTTACATCTTGGCTTGACTAGTTGTAAACTGTGAAAGATCAGCTTTATTAGTCTCTCCAGCGAGCCGCAGATACTTCAGCAGTAAAACAGAGATAATATCTACCTCACAGAGACAGAATCCATATAGAATACATCCATTCCCTCCACTCTTCTCCCTCAGGTAAGCCCCGCCACCACTTGCTCTAGGACTTCAATCGAGTTGGCAATCTTTCCCACCGCCCATCAACACCACCTCCCTCCTTCCCCAAAGAGAAATCCACACAAAGAACAACATCCATAAGAAAGAATACATATTGTATGATTCTGTTTATACGACAATCAAGAGAAAACAAAATTGAACTGTGGGGACGGAAATCAGAAAGCAGTTGCCTGGTTGAAGGGAAAGGGTGGGGTTCAGTTGACTGGAAAGGGGAATAATAGAACTTTCTGTGGTGATGAAAATGTTCCATACCTGTTTTGGGAAGTGGTTCTATAAGAATACACAATGTCAAAACATATCAAAATTACACTTAAGATCTGTGCATTTTCTTATGTGTAAATACCCCAATTTGGGGAAAAAAAAAACAACCCAGCTCTGTCAGATATAATTCAAATGTACAGTAATATGATGGGGGAAGTATGCTGTTTAATATAAATCTTCTGACAAACTTCAAGGCATGATTCACTCAAAAAGACATGCCTAAATGTGATTGCTATCTTTGGTTCCAGGGACGGGGGAGCCTGGTGGGCTTCTGTCTATGGGGTCGCACAGAGTCGGACACGACTGAAGTGACTTGGCAGCTTAGCAGCAGCTATATAACTGGCCAAGTTACATAACCTCTCTGGGTCTCATATTCATACATTGTAAAATGAGGACTCTTCAGTACCCACCTCAAATACTATATGCCCTGTAAAAGATCTCTAGTCTTTCCCATTCTGTTGTTTCCCTCTATTTCTTTGCATTGATCATTGAAGAAGGCTTTCTTACCTCTCCTTGCTATTCTTTGGAACTCTGCATTCAAATGCGTATATCTTTCCTTTTCTCCTTTGCTTTTCATTTCTCTTCTTTTCACAGCTATTTGTAAGGTCTCCTCAGACAACCATTTTGCTTTTTTGCATTTCTTTTTCTTGGGGATGGTCTTGCTCCCTGTCTCCTGTACAATGTCATGAACCTCAGTCCATAGTTCATCAGGCACTCTATCAGATCTAGTCCCTTAAATCTATTTCTCACTTTCACTGTATAGTCATAAGGGAATTGATTTAGGTCATACCTGAATGGTCTAGTGGTTTTCCCCACTTTCTTCAATTTAAGTCTGAATTTGGCAATAAGGAGTTCATGATCTGAGCCACAGTCCGTTCCCAGTCTCATTTCTGCTGACTGTATAGAGCTTCTCCATCTTTGGCTGCAAAGAATATAATCAATCTGATTTCAGATTGACCGTCTGGTGATGTCCATGTGTAGAGTCTTCTCTTCTGTTGTTGGAAGAGGGTGTTTGCTATGACCAGTGCGTTCTCTTGGCAAAACTGTGTTAGCCTTTACCCTGCTTCATTCTGTACTCAAAGGCCAAACCTGTCTGTTACTTCAGGTGTTTCTTGACTTCCTACTTTTGCATTCCAGTCCCCTATAAGCAAAAGGACACTTTTTTTGGGTGTTAGTTCTAGAAGGTCTTGTAGGTCTTCATAGAACCATTCAACTTCAGCTTCTTCAGCGTTACTGGTCAGGGCATAGACTTGGATTACCGTGATATTGAATGGTTTGCCTTGGAAATGAACAGAGATCATTCTGTCGTTTTTGAGATAGCATCCAAGTACTGCATTTCAGACTCTTTTGTTGACTATGATGGCTATTCCATTTCTTCTAACGGATTCGTGCCCACAACAGTAGATACAATGGTCATCTGAGTTAAATTCACCCACTCCAGTCCATCTTAGTTCGCTGATTCCTATAATGTCGATGTTCACTCTTGCCATCTGTTTGACCACTTCCAATTTGCTAGATTCATGGACCTGCCATTCCAGGTTCCTATGCAATATTGCTCTTTACAGCATTGAATCTTGCTTCTATCACCAGTCCCATCCACAACTGGGTGTTGTTTTTGCTTTGGCTTCATCCCTTCATTCCTGATCTCCAGTAGCATACTGGGCACCTACTGACTTGGGGAGTTCATCTTTCAATGTCCTATCTTTTTGCCTTTTCATACTTGTCATGAGGTTCTCAAAGGCAAGAATACTGGTTTGTCATTTCCTTCTCCAGTGGACCACATTCTGTCAGATCTCTCAATAGAATGGGAAAACAATAGAATGGGAAAGACTAGAGATCTCTTCAAGAAAATTAGAGCTACCAAGGGAACATTTCATGCAAATATGGGCTCAATAAAGGACAGAAATGGTATGGACCTCACAGAAGCAGAAGATATTAAGAAGAGGTGGCAAGAATAAACAGAAGAACTATACAAAAAGATCTTCACGACCCAGATAATCATGAAGAGGTTTGTCATTTCCTTCTCCAGTGGACCACATTCTGTCAGATCTCTCAATAGAATGGGAAAACAATAGAATGGGAAAGACTAGAGATCTCTTCAAGAAAATTAGAGCTACCAAGGGAACATTTCATGCAAATATGGGCTCAATAAAGGACAGAAATGGTATGGACCTCACAGAAGCAGAAGATATTAAGAAGAGGTGGCAAGAATAAACAGAAGAACTATACAAAAAAGATCTTCACGACCCAGATAATCATGAAGGTGTGATCACTCACGCTCACCTAGAGCCGGACATTCTGGAATGTGAAGTCAGGTGGGCCTTAGGAACCATCACTGCGAACAAAGCTAGTGAAGATGATGGAATTCCAATTGAGCTATTTCAAATCTTAAAAGATGATGCTGTGAAAGTGCTGCACTCAATGTGCCAGCACATTTGGAAAACTCAGCACTGGCCACAGGACTGGAAAAGGTCCATCCAATCCCAAAGAAAGGTAATACCAAAGAATGCTCAAACTACTGCACAATTGCACTCATCTCACATGCTAGTAAAGTAATGCTCAAAATTCTCCAAGCCAGGCTTCAGCAATAGGTGAACTGTGAACTTCCAGATGTTCAAGCTGGTTTTAGAAAAGGCAGAGGAACCAGAGATCAAATTGCCAACATCAGCTGGATCATGAAAAAAGCAAAAGAGTTCCAGAAAAACATCTATTTCTGTTTCATTGACTATGCCAAAGGCTTTGACTGTGTGGATCACAATAAACTATGGAAAATTCTGAAAGAGATGGAAATACCAGATCACCTGACCTGCCTCTTGAGAAACCTGTATGCAGGTCAGGAAGCAACAGTTAGAACTGGACATGGAACAACAGACTGGTTCCAAAGAGGAAAAGGAGTACGTCAAGGCTGTATATTATCACCCGGCTTATTTAACTTATATGTAGAGTACATCATGAGAAACTCTGGGCTGGAAGAAGCACAAGCTAGAATCAAGATTGCCAGAAGAAATATCAATAACCTCAGATATGCAGAGGACACCACCCTTATGGCAGAAAGTGAAGAGGAACTCAAAAGCCTCTTGATGAAAGTGAAAGAGGAGAGTGAAAAAGTTGGCTTAAAGCTCAACATTCAGAAAACTAAGATCATGGCATTCGGTCCCATTACTTCATGGCAAATAGCTGGGGTAACAATGGAAACCCATTGGCTGAGTTTATTTTTCTGGGCTCCAAAATCACTGCAGATGGTGACTGCAGCCATGAAATTAAAAGACGCTTGCTCCTTGGAAGGAAAGTTATGACCAACCTAGACAGCATATTAAAAAGCAGAGACATTATCTTGTCAGCAAAGGTCTGTCTAGTCAAGGCTATGGTTTTTCCAATAGTCATGTATGGATATGAGAGTTGGACTATAAAGAAAGCTGAGTGCCAAAGAATTGATTCTTTTGAACTGTGGTATTGGAGATGACTCGAGAGTCCCTTGGACTGCAAGGAGGTCCAACCAGTCCATCTTAAAGGAGATCAGTCCTAGGTGTTCACTGGAGGGAATAATTTTGAAGCTGAAACTCCAATACTTTGGCCACCTGATACGAAGAGCTGACTCACTGGAAAAGACCCTGATGCTGGGAAAGATTGAGGGCAGAATGAAAAGGGGACAACAGAGGATGAGACGGTTGGATGGCATCACCGATACAATGCACATGGGTCTGGGTGGACTCCGGGAGTTGGTGATGGACAGGGAGGCCTGGCGTGCTGTGGTTCATGGGGTCACAAAGAGTCGGACACGACTGAGCGACTGAAATGAACTGAACTGTAAAAGGTAATCTGTGATAGTGCCAAGAACATAGTAAGGACTTGAATCGTTTACCCTTTCTCTTCCATTTATAAACACCAAATGAGATGCAATAGCACAATACTTATATTCTTTTCCCAAAGTGACTGTAAGTTCTCGAAGAGGAGAAAGGGGAAGGGATGTGAGGGGAACAGGGGAGCAGAAAAAGAAAAAAATGAACAAATAACATTAGAATTCATCCTGAGGGAAGAAGCATATACATAAGGATTTATCTATAAGGATATTCATGGCACTATTAATAGTAGTAAATAGTAGAAAACTGGAAAATGGAACAGGGACTAATTACACAAAAACACAAAACTAAGTTTTATGATAGATTAATAAAAGTATGTATAATCCAGACATGAATATAAATACCTACTATTACAGAAAAGCATTCTTGAGCTATACTAATCTATGCATTAGTCAAAATTAGGACAGACAGAAAAGGCAGGAAATGATAAAGGTAGTATAACTACCCACACATTCTCTTATTACATAGTGAGTAAAACAATTTATAGCTATTTATCCTGTGTCTATATTAAAATGAGTATGAATTTACACACATACAATAGAAAAAAATTTAAATGAAAATAATCATATCTATAAAGTAGAAAAAGCACAGACAAAAAGAGAATTTTAAAGCAAATTAAAATAGAATGAGGTCAGGTAGTGTCAAACATAAGAATATCAGAGTTTTTTTTAAAGACACCTGTTGCCAAACTTACAGAGTCAAATTAAGTAAAATTATTTTAGCCAAGATAAAAATATTCCAGACAATGTATCAATTGTCTCTGTCCGTGCTGACGAGTGGTGAGAAAGCATGATGACAGGCACAAGCATGTCACCAAGCTAAATATGACTAAGCCCGCACTAGCCTTGAGGACCTTCCTTCGATGATGACTTAACCACTATGGAGCGTGTTTACCCACACCTGCCAGAGACCGAACATTGCCCTCAGCATTCTGTGACACTTCTGGAGAGGGCTATTCACAGGGCCTTACATAAACTAGCAAATTATCTCACTATGGCTATTTCTCCATCTAAATACCCAAAAGTTCTCTCTTATAAATTGTTAGAGATAATCCTTTGGCTTGAACATGTCACTGGTTATCTAGCCCTTATGTTCTCAGTATTATTTCCCCAAATCCAAAGGAACTCATTTATGATACGTAAATCTTGAACTAGTCTCCATTTACCATTTGATTTCTTTATACTCAAATTAAGAGTGTTGAAAGGACTGTTACAGGGAATTAATAGTCCCTGTTCCTTTAAATTTTCGATGATGGATTTTAACCCTTCCTTAACCTTAGGTTTCAGGGGATACTGCTTCTTATGTGGAAATAAGTGCAGGTCTTTGAGCTTGACAACTACAGGAATAGCATTTTGTGTTCGACCCACAGACTTTCCATCAGCCCATACTCTAGGATTTACATTTTGTTCAACTAAAGGGAGAGAAAGGGAGGGCTCCATATTCATGAAAACAGAGGCATGGACCTTGTTCAGTATATCTCTCCCCAAAAGGGGTGAGGGAGATTCTGGCACACCAGAAACTCGTGTGAAAATAGCACAGAATCCCAGTTGCAAGATAATAACTGAAATAATATCTTTTGGCTCGTCCAGACAGTCCCATTACGGAAGCAGATTGGGAAGAAAAGTGGGCAAGGGGCTTCAGTAAGCACAGAGTAAGTTGCCCCAGTGTCTAAAAGGAAATCGACGGATTGGCCCCCCACAATTATTAATACCCGGGGTTCCTCAGGTGTAATTAGGATGGGAGCTTGTGTGGGGACCCCCGGGGACCTTCAGTCCTGATTGTCTTGAGAGTCCAACCCCGGAGACCTATGCCTCTGAGGGGAGTCTCTCTTCCCGTGTGGTCCTTTGCAGACCAGACATGGAGCCGGCGGCTTAGATGCCTGAGGGCAATCCCGCTTGAGGTGTCCCTCCTTTCCACAGAAATAGCAAGCCCATCCCTTTTCACCTGGGTCCCTCTGGGCATTTTTCTCGGGCTGTTTAAGAACATTTTTCATAGCCATTGCAAAGGCTTCCGCCTTTTCCTTTGTCTTTTTTTGCCTTTCTTTCTTTTCCTCATATTTCCTACCGTAATAGACTGTGTGAGCCAGTTGTAACAGAGTATCTAAAGACTGATTTGGTCCATACGCCCGTTTTTGTAGCTTACAGGGGATATCTGGAGCCGACTGAGTGAGAAATCTATCCTTTAAGATCACTTTTCCCTTGTTCCTTACAGAACCAGTCTAATTGTAAAACAGTATTATACTTAAGAGACCCTCCAACCGGCCACCATTTGCCGTCCTCCAATGGATACTGTGGCCATGCAGTATCACATAGGAAGACCAGGTGTGTCTTCTTTAAGCCCTGGGGATCAAATCTTCCCATTTTTTCAGGATACAGTGCAAAGGAGTGAGGCTAGAATTGTTAGCTCCCATCTTGTCCAGAAGGATCCTGGATGAGCCCCCAAGATGAAAGATTGTTGTTGAATCATGACGCCGAGATTCTTGGCCCCCTCGGGGGCCAAGATTTCAATCCGGGGCCAGAGACGAGGCTTGATTCTCAGAGCTTTTGTGTAATAAAGTTTTATTAAAGTATAAAAGAGATAGAGAAAGCTTCTGACATAGGCATCAGAAGGGGGCAGAAAGAGTACCCCAGTATTTTTTCTAACAGGAATAATTCTCAATGCTCCTGCGTGTGGCAGCAGTGCTGTGAGAAGGAAGTCTAATGAATCTGCATGCCACCCTTAACTGTTTCTAAAGCTACTGAACTTTTATAAAAACCAATTTCAAACTCATCAAAAGGAGGTTTGGTTCATATTATGAATTTGAAGAACAGAAGAATTATAGGAAAAAAAGAAATTAAAATATTAGCTGGCCATGAATTTAAACTAAATCCTAATAATTTTCTTTAGGTAGGAAACTACTAACTTTTCACTTAAATTAGAAATCATATAAGTTAAATAATCTGCTAAAACAGGTACAGGATTAGAAAATTTTCAATGGGAATCAGAATATAATTTTACTATGGGTGAAAATTCTTATAATTAGATTTGCTGGAAGGAGTAAAAAAACTGAACATGATCACTAAAATACATTTGGAAAATCTATTTAAAATAAAAATTAAATGAAAGCATCTCAATTTATGCTGGGAGAAGGTTTTGTTCTCTTACTTTTTTTTCTTTTTCTGAAAACTGCTCAAAATGTATCTTTGTGCATTCTGAACAAGCTTTGTGAAAGGAAAAAAGAAAAATTTATTTCAAGTGTAAAATGGAATATACCAGCAATGCAGCTTATTTACCTTTTCTCTGAGGCTTCCCTGGTGGCTCAGATGGTAAAGTGTCTGCCTGCAATGCAGGAGACCTGGGTTCAATCTCTGGGTTGGGAAGATTCCCCTTGAGAAGGAAATGGTGACCCACTCCAATATTCTTGCCTGGAGAATTCCATGGACGGAGAAGTCTGGAGGGCTACAGTCCATGAGGTTGCAAAGAGTTGGACATGATTGAGCAACTTCACTTTCTTTTCACTTTCCTTCACTGAGATTTCAGATGAAGAAGGAAATAGCAACCCACTCCAGTATTCTTCTTGCCTGGGAAATCCCATGGACAGAGGAGCCTGGCAGGCTACAGCACATAGGGTCCCAAAGAGTCAGACAATACTGAAGTGACTAAGCAAGCATGAGATTTTAGAACAGCCTTCATGAAGGTTCCTCGGTAAATAAGGGCCTTTAAAAAAAAAATTACAGTTGAGGTAAACAAGAAACAGGTGCTTTCCAATCTGTTCCAGCCTCAGTGGTTTGGCAACATACTGAGACCTGCTCAGAGCCTAGGGGCTGAGTGCAGAAGAGGAAGAGCCATCACAACAGTGAATAGGACAAGTGCAAGACGATGGGGCGTGGGCCAGGGGGAGGGGAAGAGGCATGCAAATAGACCAGCAAAGGTTCCTATCCTCTCTAGGATGAAAATTTCTGCCATGCTTCCAAACGTGTTTTAAGTGATCTTCACTCAAAGCTCAAGTCCCTTCTTTCTATACTGGATGGTAAATATGTAACAGTTAAAAAGGCCAAAACAAAATAAAAACAAGGAAAAGACAAGCAACTGAAGGGGTCAACATAGCTCCTGTAAGTAGGTATATACTACTATTACTACTACTAAGTCGCTTCAGTCGTGTCCGACTCTGTGCGGCCCCATAGGCAGCAGTCCATCAGGCTGCCCCGTTCCTGGGATTCTCCAGGCAAGAACACTGGAGTGGGTTGCCATTTCCTTCTCCAGTAAGTAGGAATATGGTTCTGCTTCACAGAACTGGCTTCCCATGTGACTCAGCTGGTAAAGAATCGCCTGCAATGCAGGAGACCTGGGTTCAATCACTGGGTTGGGAAGATCCCCTGGAGAAGGGAAAGGCTACCCACTCCAGTATTCTGGCCTGGACAATTCCATAGACTGTATAATACATGGGGTTGCAATGAGTTGGACACAACTGACTGACTTTCACAAAGTCACAGATCTTTAAGTGAACTGCCCAAAACCTGAGCTTTAAAACAATTTAGCCGATTATATAGCTGAATTTGCAAAAGCATTCAAACAGATCAAGGTCTTCAGCTAAAAAAACAAGACCAGACAAGGTAAATTTTGGAATAGTTGGAGTGTATATATATAGTCATGAGAGTAGTGCAATATTATCATATATTATACCTTATTTCTGTTTTTATATAATTCCAAATTCACTAAAAGCATATGCTGATAATTGCAAATATAATATTACATTTTTGAGCCCCCTTACTTTGTAACCTGTAAGCTCCTGTACACTCTATACAGTCTCTTCACAAATTAACCCCACACAAGGTCTTTTATATTTAATCCTATTGGATGTAAAACCCAGGGCCTTCAAGATTCCCACAGTTTCTGAAAGGATATGGTAATTTTTGTACTGTTAGAATTAACCATTTCTGACTTCATCCTAAGATGAAGACTATCTTATTAAACAGTAGAAAGAAAATGTTAGTCTTCATTTCTATATTGTTCAAACAATCTGAAAGTATACAGATGACTGCTTAATGAGTGAATAAATGAGTATGGGATTTATTCCAGCTATTACACTGAGATAATCAAAGTAATCAATTAACATAAGCATAAGTTTCTGCAAGCTGACTATATACATGTAAACCACATATTACTGAGTCACAATGATATTTAGTCTTTGATTACATAAACACATTTGACATTGGAATGTCAGAATTAATATGTAACTAAGCATATTCAACTACACAAGAAAAGTACTCTTTTATATATTACTTGAGTTTAACAAAATTTTCCTGTGTAGAGTCAAAGGAACAATTTATATTCTATAATCAAGTATTAATATTAAACACAAACTGAAATAACAAAATATAAATGCCCTACCTGAGTATCTTTGTATTTGTCTTGTAAGTCCAAGAGCCGATGATAAGCTTTAATGGCTTCAGAAAATTCTCCAACATCAGTGCTAGTGAGAATGTAGTTTTCCCAGATCTGCCAATGTTCATAGTTGCACTTCAGGGCTTCTTGTAATGTTCTAAAAGCTTTTACTCTATTGAAAGTCAAATAAACAAAAAAACAATAATGAATAACCATAGCTAAATAATGTGAACGTAAGTTGCTCAGTCGTGTCCAACTCTTTGCGACCCCATGGGCTGTAGCCTACCAGGCTCCTCTGTTCATGGGATTTTTCCTGGCAATAGTATTGGAGTGGATTGCCATTTCCTTCTCCAAGGGATCTTCCCTACCCAGGGATCTAACCCAGGTCTCCCGCATCATAGACAGACGCTTTACCGGCTGAGCCACCAGGGAAGCCACCATAGCTAAATAAGCCATACCTAAATGTATAAAATGCTAATGTGAACTTTCTATCAGTCCTGAAACAGTCATGTTAATAAACAGAATTAGAGGTCCAAACAACCCGAAATCACCCCAGACTTCCCTAACAGGGAATGGCAAACAAAACAGGTAGAAACTGGGACTTCTCTGGTGGCCCAGTGGTTTAGAATCCACCTTGCATGCAAGGGACACAAGTGAGATCCTGGTTGGGGTACTAAGATCCCACATGCCTCGGAGCAAATCAGCCCATGTACTCAACCACTGAGCCCGCATGCCACTACTAGAGAGCCCATGTGTTGCAATGAAAGACTCTGCACGATGCAACTGAGACCAACACAGCCAAATACATACAGGAATGAACAAATAAAAGTTAGAAATGAAATAAGAACAGGGACACACGAATAAAAACCAAGTAGGAAATTTGAAACTGCAAAAGACATTAAAAACAACAAACCAAAAAAACTCAGCATGTGACAAAAACTAGTTCCACCCAAAGAGAGAACTGATGAACTGGGAGATAACAGTGAGAAATTCAAATGAATTCAGATTGAAAAATAAAAAGAATAATAAAGACACTGAGGGAAGAGTCAGAGGTAAGATTCAAGTACACATTCCATAGACATTGCAGAGTAAACAAACGCAGAATATGGTAGGACACCGTATTTGAAGAGATAATAACTGAGCATTTTCCAAAACTAAATAAAGATCTAAATTCTATGATCAAAAGTGTATTTTGTGTACTGTTATTCTAAATAATGGTAAACCAAAACCTAGACATATTATGTGAAACCGCAGTACTAAAGGTAATCCTAAAACATATAAAAGAATGACAGAGAATAGCAGATGTTTCATAAGCAGCAAAAGATGACAGAAGACAATAAAACACTACCTATAAAGTGTTAAGCAAAATTAACTGTCAGCCTAAAATTTTATCAACAAAACATTTAGGAATAAATGCAATATCAAAAATTTTAACATGTACAAAAAACAGGAAACTTTACCACTGGCCCTTACTTAAAAGAACTATTAAAGGGTCCCCTCTTGCAAAAATAACAGGACTTTCTAAGAGAAGAAAAGGGATATAAGAAATATTCAATGATGACAAGAGAAACAGAGGAAGCATGTCAGTAATTTAATTACTGAGCACAAAAATAATTATGAGTTGTGTTTTTAGTAAGTAAATCTAAAAGTCTGTAGACTATATTCTTTGCAACTAAATAAAAAATCAATAGTAAATACAGAGTTAAAAAAACATATGCCTCCAAACTTGAAATGCACTCCTAAAGTAAAGAAACCAATGAGGGGGCAAAAATTCATATTAGAAAGTAGAAAATATTTAGAATTTAAAGAGTAGTATATATCACTATCTGCAAGATATCGTATTTACAGACAAAGAGCAATATTTAGAGAAAATTTTATAATTTTTACCTGGATTGGTTATAATTATGAAAGATGGGAAATGAGTTAAAATATTCAATTTAATTTGATAGAAGAATAGCAAATAATTCTAAGAAGAAAAGAAATGTTAAGAAAGAAACAAATGATAAACAAAATCCAAAGTTGGCTCTTTGGAAAAAAAAATAATGAAACAAATGTCTAGCTAAATTCCATTCAGTTCAGTTGCTCAGTCCTGTCTGACTCTTTGTGACCCCATGGACTGCAGCACACCAGGCTTCCCTGTCCATTACCAACTCCTGGAGTTGACTCAGACTCATGTCCATTGAGTCGGTGATGCCATCCAACCATCTCATCCTCTGTCGTCCCCTTCTCTTCCCGCCTTCAGTCTTTCCCAGCATCAGGGTCTTTTCAAATGAGTCAGTCTTCACATCAGGTGGCCAAAGTACTGGAGTTTCAATTTCAGCTTCAACATCAATCCTTCCAATGAATATTCAGGACTGATTTCCTTTAGGATGGACTGGCTGGATCTCCTTGCTGTCCAAGGGACTCTCAAGACTCTTCTCTAACACCACAGTTCAAAAGCATCAGTTCTTCAGCACTCAGCTTTCTTTATAGTCCAACTCTCACATCCATACATGACTACTGGAAAACCCATAGCTTTGACTTGACGGATCTTTGTTGACAAAGTAATGTCTCTGCTTTTTAATAAGCTGTCCAGGTTGGTCATAACTTTTCTTTCAAGGAGCAAGCGTCTTTTAATTTCATGGCTGCAGTCACCATCTGTAGTGATTTTGGAGCCCAAAATAAAGTCTACCACTGTTTGTATTGTTTCCCCATCTATTTGCCATGAAGTGATGGGACCAAATGCCATGATCTTAGTTTTCTGAACGCTGAGTTTTAAGCCAACTTTTTCACTCTCCTCTTTCACTTTCATCAAGAGGCTCTTTAGTTTTTCTTCACTTTCTGCCATAAGTGTGGTGTCACCTGAGTATCTAAGATTATTGATATTCCTCCCGGCAATCTTGATTCCAGCTTGTGCTGCACTCAATATGCCAGCAAATTTGGAAAACTCAGCAGTGGTCACAGGACTGGAAAAGGTCAGTTTTCAATCCAATCCCAAAGAAAGGCAATGCCAAAGAATGTTCAAACCACTGCACAACTGCACTCATCTAACACGCTAGCAAAGTAATGCTCAAAATTCTCCAAGCCAGGCTTCAACAGTATGTGAATTGTGAACTTCCAGATGTTCAAGCTGGATTTAGAAAAGGCAGAGGAACCAGAGATCAAGTTGCCAATATCTGTTGGATCACTGAAAAAGCAAGAGAGTTCCAGAAAAACATCTACTTCTGCTTTACTGACTATGCCAAAGCCTTTGACTGGGTGGATCACAACAAACTCTGGAAAATTCTGAAAGAGATGGGAATACCAGACCATCTGACCTGCCCTTGAGAAATCTGTATGCAGATCAAGAAGCAACAGAACTGGACATGGAACAACAGACCGGTTCCAAATTGGGAAAGGAGTATGTCAAGATTGTGTATTGTCATCCTGCTTATTTAACTTATATGCAGAGTACAACATGAGAAATTCCATTAGAATTTAGAAAAATGGTAAAAATAAAATTAGTAATATTTTAAAAAATCATGAGAACATCACAAACAAATTATGCAAAATGATTTAACAAGTACAAAGCCAAATAAACCAATAAAAATGAAAACCAGGTTAGGTGGTTTTTACAGAAAAAGTTTATCAAGCCATCGCAGAATCCTTGCCTTATCCAAGCTACTTCAGAAAATAGAAAAAGACTTAAGAACTTGATACTGACAAGGAAATCAACAAAACTTCATGTCACCTATTTTAAAAGTTAAACATCTTAACTATCAGAAAGATTCTTGATGCTTTACTCTACTGGCTGAACAAACACTATAGCTCCCTTAAAGATCAAAAATGCTTTACTAGACAACTGCAGTCACCTCTCTCAGGGGTGAGCATCTGTCCCTCTCCAACAGCCTTTTTGCATTTGCTTTGCTAACTGAAGACCACGAGGTCCACGTCTCTTTTCCTGCTGAGCCTCAAAGTGTTTCGTCAAGACTTCCCTTTTGCTGACTTCAAGGTAAATTTTATTGGTGATGGAGGTTCTTCTGGCTGATCCAGGCCATTGGTCTGGGAGTCATCCCCTTAAGAACTTAAAAAGAAGTGTGCCCATACCATCAGTAACTTTCTCAGCTAGTCACAGAACACACAAATAATCTGAAAGAGATGGGAATATCAGACCACCTAAGCTGCCTCTTGAGAAATCTGTATGCAGGTCAGGAAGCAACAGTTAGAACTGGACATGGAACAACAGACTGGTTCCAAATAGGAGAAGGAATACGTCAGGCTGTATATTGTCACCCTGCTTATTTAACTTATATGCAGAGTACATCATGAGAAACACTGGACTGGAAGAAACACAAGTTGGAATCAGATTGCCGGGAGAAATATTAAAAACCTCAGATATGCAGATGACACCACCCTTATGGCAGAAAGTGAAGAGGAGCTAAAAAGCCTCTTGATGAAAGTGAAAGAGGAGAGTGAAAAAGTTGGCTTAAAGCTCAACATTCAGAAAACGAAGATCATGGCATTTGGTCCCATCACTTCATGGGAAATAGATGAGGAAACAGTAGAAACAGTGTCAGACTTTATTTTTTTGGGCTCCAAAATCACTGCATATGGTGACTGCAGCCATGAAATTAAAAGATGCTTACTCCTTGGAAGAAAAGTTATGACCAACCTAGATAGCATATTCAAAAGCAGAGACATTACTTTCCCGACTAAGGTCCATCTAGTCAAGGCTATGGTTTTTCCAGTGGTCATGTATGGATGTCAGAGTTGGACTGTGAAGAAGGCTGAGCGCTGAAGAATTGATGCTTTTGAACTGTGGTGTTGGAGAAGACTCTTGAGAGTCCCTTGGACTGCAAGGAGATCCAACCAGTCCATTCTGAAGGAGATCAGCCCTGGGATCTCTTTGGAAGGAATGATGCTAAAGCTGAAGCTCCAGTACTTTGGCCACCTGATGTGAAGAGTGGACTCACTGGAAAAGACTCTGATGCTGGGAGGAATTGAGGGCAGGAGGAGAAGGGGATGACTGAGGATGAGATGGCTGGATGGCATCATGGACTCAATGGACGTGAGTCTGAGTGAACTCTGGGAGTTGGTGATGGACAGGGAGGCCTGGCGTACTGCGATTCATGGGGTCGCAAAGAGTCAGACACGACTGAGCGACTGAACTGAATTGAACTGATTTAAATGACTTCTTTACAATTGTCTTTTAGTCTTTTCATAACAACCAATTCACTGCATTTTAGTTTTGTATTCTCTACATTAAACAATTTACCTAAAGTTGTCATGGAATGTACTAATTCATTTACCCCTGACCCACCCTCCTTTACAGTTAAAAATGGAAGTACCCTTGCTCTAACACTTCTTCATATTCAGCCATAAATTGTTCCATATAATTTTTTCCCCCTTTCTCCACTCCTTCTGCACACATTACATGTGATATCAACTGTGGACTGAGATTCCTGAGGTGGACTGAGATTCGCAAGGTCTCCCATCCACATACGGGTAGGGATGAAGTTATCCTATTGGAAAAGATGTCAACCAGCAGCATCCCACACCAGGAGGATTATCTTTTTTCCTGTGTGTCCTCCTATCCTCTAATCATAGTTGCTTGGCCCACACAATTTTTGCAATAAAATTCTGTTTTTTTGGAAAGTATGACTTCTTCCTAGGGAGCTTCAATTCTGGATTCATTTATCAAACCATAATGGCATGATAATGCACTATGACAATTATACAGGAAGATGGAAAACTTTCCCATGGGACTGGTAGGGCCATGATGCCTCGGGCAATCAGATGAAACAGGGAAAACAGCACTTTAGTGAAGAACCCAGCAACAGCAGAGCGAGAGATGAGGGAGTATAAAGGGTCACCTTAAGGCAGGGATAGGACTCTTTTGAGAGGAGTAGTAATGATTTGCCCCTGCAGTAACAATCTCATGAGTGAAAAATGAGCTATGTCTGGAGCAGTGGCAGCAAAGAAAGCAAAGTAAAATGGCAAAAATAAAGGAGTGATTTACCTCTGACCTTACAACCCCACTTTTACACAAAACCCTATTCAAGGAGCTGCAGGAAGACAAAACAGTGTCAAAGAGAAGCTGAGGAACAATGTACAAGAACCACCAAGAGAGAAAGCAATTAGAATTCTTAGGGTTAATGGGCTGGAGGACAAGAGGTCATTACATACACAGTGATCAAGATGACTAGAAAAACCCACTGAGAGCATTCCACGGTTACGGCAGGGATTTTCCTTCCCCTTGCTTTACACCAAGAGTCTCTAGTGAGTTTTAACACAATCAGTTGCAATCAAGAACACAATATTATTTTTCACAGAGCGTGGCGGAACAAACAGTACTTTATTTATGCAGTTATCATCCGAGAGCAGCAGAAGCATTTCATGATCTCAGCGTATGTGGATTTATGATATCTCCAGAAATACTCATGAATCCACAAAGAAAACTAAGTTTGAAATAAGGGCAAACAAAAATGGAAATATATCTATCCTTTCATTTATTTAAAACTAGGATAACAGCCATCCTTGCCTCTTCCCCTTCCTTGGCTTTCTGTAGCCAGTCAGTAAGTCCAGTTGCTTGTCCCCTTTATAAACTGGCATCTGCCCCTTCTTTTTCCAGCCTAGCTATCTCCTGCCTGGACTATTACAACAGCTGTCTCCTAACTGGTTTCCCAGCCCCCAGTTTCCTCTCTAGTCCGTCTCACACACTGTCATCAGATAAATTTCCCTCTTCACGAAATCTCAAGAAATTTCTCTCTTCACGAAATGACCCCCACTGAAATCTCTGGCTTCCTATTACCAACAGGATAGTCTCAACTAGTTAGTCGGATAATCAGAACACACTGCCATTTGACCCCAGCTGACCTTCCCAATCTCATCTCTCGCCATGGCTCTCACTAGTCTTGAGCTGGACGACTTTGCTTCCTGTCCCCTAAAGTGTGGCATTCATGCCTGTCACTCTGCTTTTGGTCACCCAAATTCAAAAGGCTAAGCACAGCTACTAATGACCATTTATTTCCAAAGCCTGTCCCCTCTACCAATTCTTCAAATTATAGCTTGAGTCCAACAATCTCTCAGAAGTGTTTCTAAACCCGCATCACACATGCTCTCTTCTCTGAGCTCCTCAGAGGATTATACAAGTGGTAGAGAATGTAAGTGTTCTACAAATATTACCTACTATCCTAGCCCTCTTTGTACTTCTCATTGAGATTTACCACATATGACCTAGATTATTAATCAATGTTTTAAATAATATGGCATAATATTTTCTAAACCCACACTCCCTGAAGTCATTGGTTCATACTTCTATTTCTCAATAATGTTCAGTACACAGCAAGCAATCATGCTCTGCAACACGCTGGAGGGTGGGAGATGAGGGAGGTTCCAGAGCGAGGGGACATATGTATACCTCTGGCTGATCATGTTGATGTATGGCAGAAATCAGCACAATATTGTAAAGCATTTATCCTCCAGTAAAAAATTAAAAAAAAAAAGAATATCTGTTGAGCTGACTAAAGGCATGCTTGGTTTTATCATGTAATGAAATTTAGGACACAGAATTTCAGTTTCAAATAAAGAGTTCAAAAAAATATTTATTACAAATATTTATTAAAGAAGTAAACTACACTTAGAATGCAAATGGCTAAATTAAGTCACTGTAACTCAGATACGGGTAGGAAAGGGGGAAGATAACGAGGAAAGGCACAATGTTTCACTGTTCAATTGAAGAAAATCTCATTCATTTATTTTGGAAGCAAAGTTCTTCATCTTTTTTGGTGTACTTACTTTTGTTTTAATCGGATATAAGAAGTTGATAAATTGTTCCAAGCTTCAGCATTCTGAAATGATAGAGAATTCAATTACAGACTATTCTCTCCTTTAGGTATAACTGCTGCCAACAAAAATATAACATATTTTCTTAGCTCAAGATGTGCTTTTACAATCATAATTTTCAATAAGGTATGTTTAGAAGTGTATAAGAAAATTAAATTTAACATTTATAATTAAACTTTTATAATTTTTAAAAAGTCACAAAAACAAGCAACAGAATGATATAACTGTTATAGCCTTAATTTGGAATTGAGAAAAGATTCTATTTCCAAATTTAGATTTACAAAGTAGTTGGGCAATTTATAACAGTATTTACACAATATATAGGTCAATTACAAATCTAAAGCAGTGTAGAATATTGTTTTTCCTATCATAAAAGGGTTTGCTATTTTACCATCATCCTTTATTAGACAGGAGAATAAAGGAGTATGTGTTCTCTAATGTTAAAGCCACATATTTCATCAAACGCATTTCTCTACCTATTTTTCTGTGCAATGACAATAAAGTCTGTATAAATGTTGATTCTAACAAGAATGATATAAATTATGCTTGCTCTTCTTCATTCCACATTATATAAAACACAGAGTATGTAGTTTTGAAGTTCCAAAGACCAATTTAAAAATTAATGGCATCTAATTAAAATTAAAAGCTTCTGCACAACAAAGGAAACTATAAGCAAGGTGAAAAGACAGCCTTCAGAATGGGAGAAAATAATAGCAAATAAAGCAACTGACAAACAACTAATCTCAAAAATATACAAGCAACTTATGCAGCTCAATTCCAGAAAAATAAATGACCCAATCAAGAAATGGGCCAAAGAAACAGACATTTTGCCAAAGAAGACATACAGATGGCTAACAAACACGTGAAAAGATGCTCAACATCACTCATTATCAGAGAAATGCAAATCAAGACCACAATGAGGTACCATTTCACACCAGTCAGAATGGCTGCGATCCAAAAGTCAACAAGCAATAAATGCTGGAGAGGGTGTGCAGAAAAGGGTTAGAACTCTTACACTGTTGGTGGGAATGCAAACTAGTCCAGCCACTATGGAGAACAGTGTGGAGATTCCTTAAAAAACTGCAAATAGAACTGCCTTATGACCCAGCAATCCCACTGCTGGGCATACACACCGAGGAAACCAGAATTGAAAGAGACACATGTACCCCAATGTTCATCGCTGCACTGTTTATAATAGCCAGGACATGGAAGCAACCTAGATGTCCATCAGCAGATAAATGGATAAGACAGCTGTGGTACATGTACACAATGGAGTATTACTCAGCCATTAAAAAGAATACATTTGAATCAGTTCTAATGAGGTGGATGAAACTGGAGCAGATTATACAGAGTGAAATAAGCCAGAAAGAAAAACACCAGTACGGTATACTAACGCATATATAGCATATATGTGGAATTTAGAAAGATGATAATGATAACCCTGTATGTGAGACAGCAAAAGAGACACAGATGTAAAGAACAGACTTTTGGACTCTGTGGGAGAGGGCGAGGGTGGGATGATTTGGGAGAATGGCATTGAAACATGTATAACATCATGTAAGAAATGAATCGCTAGTCTAGGTTTGATGCAGGATACAGGATGCTTGGGGCTGGTGCACTGGGATGACCTGAGGGATGCTGTGGGGAGAGTGGTGGGAGGGGGTTTGGGGTTGGAAACTCATGTACACCTGTGGTGGATTCATGTCAATGTAGGGCAAAACCAGTACAGTATTGTAAAGTTAAAAAAACAAAACAAAAACAAAAGAACAAAACTAAAGCTAAAATTAAAAAAAAAAAAAATTAATGGCAATGGACAGAATACAGTTAGGACCAGACTAGTCTTATTACCATAAAAAGATATCTAACTAGACAAAATTTTAGGAAACAACTGTTTTTGAGAAGTTGGACAGTGGGCAGCACAGGACTGTGATCCCTGAGAGAAGAGCTATTGAGGTGTCTCAAAAATCAACCTGCACTTCTAGCTAGAGGCACTTAGAGGGTTACAGCACAGAAAGATAGAAACCAAACCAAACAAAGCAAGCCTTACTGAAAGGAAGAAAAAAGTTCAGAGTTCAGAGCTGCAGAAGTGGTTGAATTTGCAAAACAAACTATCAGAGAAGAGAGATCTGTTCAGAGAATAAGCTCCAGAAATCTCACAACTCCTTGAATCCTTGGCTAAATACTAAGCTATACTGTGCAGTGAAAAACTTCTAAAGGCCAGGTAGAGAACAACTATCAGGGAGCTGTGAGCTGAATGGAGATTCTAGGGGTCACACAAGTGCTGGGAGCTAGTCAAGTTTCAACCAGTCTTAGTGGAGAATTCTTACTGATCAGTCATGGGATTAAATTCAGCCCCCAAAATGTTATACCTCAAAAGAAGGGTGACTGCAACTCTAAAATAAAGACAACAGACCTACTCTAAGCTGAAAATTAAGCTGATCCAGAATGAATTAACCAAATGCCAAAAAACCCTCTATACCTTCTTCAAGGGAAGACAAAAAAACTTAGAAACTCAACAACATAGCACCCACAAGTGTAGGATATGATAATTAAAAAAAAAATTGGTAGACAGGCAAACAAGCAGGAAAATTCATCCATAACCAAATTAAAAATCAGTTAATAGAAACAGACACAGAAATTAAGGAGATATTAAATACACATATAAAAACTTCAAAGCAGTTGTTATAATCAAATATTTGAAGAAAACATGAACATAATAAGGGAACAATTAGGGAATCTCAGTAGAAACACAAAAATTGTAAAAAGAACCAAATGAAAATTCTTGAACTAAAAGAAAAGAAAGCAATTATCGGAAACAATGTTATTTTTTGAGATGTAATTGATATACAGCACTATACAATGCTGATATACAGCACTGTAATTGATATACAGCATAGGGCTTCCCTGGTGGCTCAGAGGTTAAAGCGTCTGCCTGCAATGCAGGAGACCCGGGTTCGATCCCTGGGTCGGGAAGATCCCCTGGAGAAGGAAATGGCAACCCACTCCAGTACTCTTGCCTGGAGAATCCCATGGAGGGAGGAGCCTGGTAGGCTACAGTCCATGGGGTCACAAAGAGTTGGACACGACTGAGGGACTTCACATATACAGTTTTAGAAGTACTACATGATGACTTGGTACATGTATATATTTGTGAAGTGATTAGCACAATAAGTTTAGTGAATATCCACCACCACAGAGTACGGTAAGCTTAATGACTAGGTTTAATACTAGATTTGACATAAACATTAAGAACTAAACCAATAAACCTCTTAGAAAAAAAGATAAGTTAATCTTCATGACCTTATTTCTGGCAATGGATTCTTAAATATGACACCAAAAGCACAAGCAACAGGTTAGACCTCATCAAAATTAAAAACATTTGTACTTCAAAGACACTATAAGAAAGTGAAAAACAACTTACAAAATGGGAAAAAAAATTTGCAAATCATATATCTGATATGGGGCTTATATCTAGGATACAGAAAGAATTCTTACAACTCAACAATAAAAAGACCAATAACCCAAATGGGCAAAGGATGTGAGTAAACATTTCTCTAATGATACACGAATGGCCAATAAGTACATGAAAAGATGCTCAAGATAATCAGCTGTCAAAGAAATGCAGACCGAAACCACAACAAGATAATGCCTACTAGGACAGCTATCCTCAAACAAAAGTGACAAGTGTCGACAAAGACGCTGAGAAACGGAAACATGGCTACACAAAAACCCGTAAGCGAACGTTCACAGCAGCATAATTCACAGCAACTGAAAAGTGGAAAAATCTGAATGCCCATCAATTGATGAATGAATGAATAATGCGTGATATGCTCACACAATGGAATAGTATTTGACCATAAAAGGGAATGAAGTGCTGATATATGAGACAACATGGACGAACTGTGGAAACATTAATCTAAGTGAAGAAAGCCACCAAAAGACTACTCATTGTTATGATTCCATTTGTATTAAACATTTAGAACAGGCAAATGTATGGAGACAGAATATCCATTAGTGGTTGCCTAGGGGTGGGGGTGAGAGGTATGAGTGGAAAGTCTCTGGGTGAAATGGGGAATGATCGCTAACTGGTACAGGGGTTTCTTTTTACAATAATAAAAATGTTCTAAAATGGTGGTGATGGTTGCACAATTCTGAATACACTAAAAAAGAAAAAAAAATCACTGAATTGTACACTTTAAATGGATGAACTATATGGTATGTGAGTTATTTACCACCTCAGTAAAGCTGTTAAATATTTAAAAACCATAAACTACCAAAAAAATAACTTTCTAATAATGCAATTAACAGGCAGCCCATACTGGGGAGTGACAAAATATATGTGACACTCTGCTGTATATTTCAGCGAAGTATACTTTTTAACTAAAAAACTATTTTATTAAAATTTTCTAAACGAACTATGAATACCTTAGATATTATAAGAAAACACTTACTTCTGGGTTTATAAATTATATACCTTAGAGCATGCTGCTGCTGCTGCTGCTGCTGCTGCGTCGCTTCAGTCGTGTCCGACTCTGTGCGACCCCATAGACGGCAGCCCACCAGGCTCCTCCGTCCCTGGGATTCTCCAGGCAAGAACACTGGAGTGGGTTGCCATTTCCTTCTCCAATGCAAGAAAGTGAAAAGTGAAAGTAAAGTCGCTCAGTCGTTTCCGACTTTTAGCGACCCCATGGTCTGCGCCCTCCAGGCTCCTCCGTCCACGGGATTTTCCAGGCACGAGTACTGGAGTGGGGTGCCATTGCCTTCTCCGACCTTAGAGCATGACCTTCTACCAATGGTACACTTTCCTCCAACACAAAAGGAATGATGTTCTTTTTCTTGGACATAAAAATAATAGAAAGTTTGAATCTTTCTGCCTTATTTTCTCTCTCCCTCCCTTTTTATTGTGATAAGCTAGAGAGAAACTGCTGTAAAGGACAGGGAGTTTAGCTCAGTGCTCTGTGAAGACCTAGAGGGGTAGAATGGGTGTGTGGAGGGGTAGAGAAAATAGAGAAAGGGGATATATGTATACATACAGCTGATTCATGATGTCATACAGCAAAAACTAACACAATATTGTAAAGCAATTATATTCCAATAAAAAAATTTTTTAAGCTAATAGAAAAAACAAAAAACAAAACAAAACAAAACCCCACTTAACATGAGATCACCCTCTTCACAAATTTTTAGGTGCACAACAATGCAGTTAACCATGGGCATAATGTTGTACAACAAATCTCTACAACTCAATCATCTTGCATAACTGAAACTATATACTTGCAGGAATTGCTGTTCTGAACTACAGTTCAGTTCAAATAATTTAGAGAGGACCAAAGAGCGGTGATAAGGAGAGAAGACTAAACTTACGTCGGGTTCCAGAGTCACACACCGTTGAAACGCCCTCGCTGAGCCTCCATAGTCTTCCAAGGCCAGATAGGCACAGCCCAGAGAAAACCACACCCCAAGCTGCAAAACCAAAAGACGAAGCCATTCAAACACATAGAGACATTCACAGGATTAATCTGAAAATCCCTTAGGATGCTACCAACAAACACACTACACTAGTAGTGTACAGAGCTATATCATAAAGATTGCCTTACACTGTATCTTAAACTGGAAAACTTAGCTATGGAGATGATATTTTTCCATATAATTTTCAAAACTATAATTCAAAAATGAAAGCACGTGCAACACTGCACATCTTTAATTGAGAAACACCCATTGTTTTAACCAACTCCATGAACACAATGGACAGCTTTGTTGATAAGCCCCAATATGATAAATTAACTTTACATTTTTACTGAGCATCAATGTAACTATGTAAAAAGTATACAAAGCATCAGCAGATTCACAACTGATGAATGTATTAGAAACTTGAGAGGAAAAAGTTTTGTTTCCATCTTCAAGTTGGACCACAAGTATACTTTTGCTATTTAACCAAGAGCCAAACTGCCCTGGCATGTACCGGCCTAGGCATGCCTGAAAAAATTTAGAAAAACTAGGCTCAGAATCTGGATTACCAAAGAGTCATTCACAGTGGAAAGCCTGATTTAAGTCAGTAAGATTTGTAAATTTAGAGATGTAGAAAACAGGTAACTATGAGGGATGGGATGGGGAGGGAGGTAAAAGGGGGGTTCAGGCTGAGGGACACATGTACACCTCTGGCTGATTCATGTCAATGTATGGTAAAAAAACACTACAATATTGTAATTAACCTCCAATTTAAAAAATATATTAATTAAATAAAAAAGAAAACAGGTAAGTAGGAAGTGGCTATTGAGAATTACAAAAGAATTCTTTACATCACAGGGTTTCCTTAAAATTCAATAGCCTCTATCAAAAGGAAGATAAAACTGATAAAAATTCAATGAAATTAGTCAGAAATGCAGCTATTACAACTCTGCTTTCCTCTCAGATATAGTCAGTAAGGCCAACAGTAGAATGAATTCTGCTTTCTTACTTTCTCTGACTTCCAGTATGAGGGCAGCAAGCCAGCAGACAGACTTGGTTAACACTGCAGGGTGGGAAAGGAAATGAGCTGCTCTGTTATCCGTCCATGGCCTTCCACAGAGGCGGACAGGAGGCTGCCCCTACCCTCCTCCAATTCATACAAAACTTGTTCCATATGGCTAGTTGAGGCCTGAAAGTTCTTTAAGCAGATAAAGATTTTTAGCCAATAATTAGAGATAAGGCTTAGAAAGCAAATATCCCTGGGCAATTTAATACTTTGTCTTGAATTCACAGAGGCTATAAATAACTGCTATCAGCAGCCTCTAAGAGAACAAATTTTGTTAGAAGCATAGGTAATGGCTGAAAACAGGGTGGGTGTGTGTCTGGGGGTCAGTGGGGGATGCAGAGGTTGAAATTAAGTTAGAAGTTCCCTTTTCTGAATCAAGGGACTCCATCAACTTAAAAAGTAGCTCATTACACTTTCCTTTTGTCTGGTTATTTAAAGAATCAAATGAAAAGAGTTCCAATGCAGTAAACCACATTCACTGAAAGTGACTCACTCTGAGAGGGCCTAAAGTCTGATGCTAATGTATAAAACAAGCTTACTTCTAATCTAGTCGAAAGTTTCAAAATCTGTGTATTATAATTCATCATTTATAAGGTGCACCATTCAACATCTCTGAATGCTAATAAACAATAGCTGATCAGACTTTTACTGTGCGTGTGTGTGTTCTCAGTCGCTCAGTTGTGTCCAACTCTTTGTGGCCCCATGGACTGTAGCCTGCCAGGCTCCTCTGTTCATGGAATTTTCCAGGCAAGAATACTGGAGTGGGTTGCCATTTCCTCCTGCAGGGAGTCTTCCATACCCAGGGACCAAACCCCCTTCTCTTGTATCTCCTGTATTGGCAGGTAGATTTTTTTTTTTTACCACTGCGCCACCTAGAAGTCAGCATTTAATTTTCTATACAAGGTGGCGCTTAAAATACATTGCCTCTTACAAATGACAGCATGTTATACCCTCAAAGAACCATGGAAGCAAGTTTACTTGGAATGAGGAATACCTCATCCTGCGATCAAATCAAGAAAATTGAGAAGTGCCCACAAAGTTCTCAAAATGCATATGCCCTGCTTGCTTCCTGCATCAGCAAAGAACAAACCAACAACAGAACTATTTCATGTGTCATAAAAAACAGTGAGTATAAATTCAAATGAAAATAAAAATTGAAAATTTATTTTTCAATCCACCTCAAAAGACAAAGATTATATAAATGTCTGAAATTAGCAACTATCTTATAGCTCCAACATAAGCTGGTGAGAGATTACTATGTAAGTTTTTAAAACAAGTCAATGCTTTATAATTAATGTCTTGACACCAAAATAAGTTTAATGAAAATCAAGTACATAACAATTGAATATATAGTGTTGTGATTTCCTTTTCTTTTTACTCCTGATCATTTGTATAACTGCTTCAATAATTGGCATCTAAAAAAATTCTAGGATCCTTAAATGCTAGTAGGTTTTCATCTACTAATGACAAACAATTAAGATGGAAGATGACTTCTGTATATACCCTATTTTTTGAATCATGAAATGGCTTTAACAAAAACTCTAAAAAATTAAAACTCACAGGAATCCCCAAGTTAACACTGTATATGGCTGCATACAAAAGGTCTCCATCTCCTAGTCTCCAACTCCTATGCTATCAGATAGAAATATAATGCTAGTTTCATTATATTTTCTAGCAGTCGCATTTTAAAAGTAAAAAGAAATGAGTGAAATTAATTTTAACAACATTTTACTTAGCTCTACATATCTAAAATATTATCACTTATACATGTTATTAATATAGAAGATCAGTGAGATCTTTTATACTGACTTTATTCATTTGAAGTCTTTGAAACCTGGTGTGTGTCCTACACTAACAGCAGATTTCAGTTTGGACCAGCCACACTTCAAATGCTCAACTGCCGCATGAGGCTGGTGGCTACCATACTGAGCAGCACAACTCTACACTACTTCTCTACAACAGTGACACCAACCCGAACATACCTGCATCCTTTCCTTTGGTTTCCATTAAAAAAAAAACTGGCTCCTCTGGCTAAGACCCACTCTTGGGCTCCTCTTTTGGGTTCCTCATACACCATAGTCATTCCTGTTCCTCTCCACACAATAGCAACCAGAATAACTAGCATTTAATGAGCACCTAGAGCCAGCTAAAGACTAAATATTAAACAAACTAAGATCATGGTATCCAGCCCCGTTACTGCATGGCAAATAGAAAGAGAAAAGATGAAAGTAGTGACAGATTTCCTCTTCTTGGGCTCCAAAATCACTACGACCGTGACAGAAGCCATGAAATCATCAGATGATTGTTTCTTGGCAGGAAAGCGATGACAAGCCTAGACAGTAAGGTCTGTATAGTCAAAGCTATGGTCTTCCCAGTAGTCATGTACAGTTGTGAGAGATGGACCATAAAGAAGGCAGACACCAAAGAATTGATGCCTTCGAACTGTGGTGCTGGAGAAGATCCCTGGACAGCAAGAAGGTCCAACCAGTCAGTCTTAAGAGAGATCAACCCTGAATATTCACTGGAAGGACTAATGTTGAAGCTCCAGTATTTCGGTCATCTGATGTGAACAGACTCTTTGGAAAAGTCCTTGATGGTGGGAAATATCGAGCACAGGAGAAGGCGGCGTCAGAGGATGAGAGAGTTGGATGGCATCACCCACTCAATGGACTTGCGTTTGAGCAAACTCCAGGAGATGGTAAGCAATAGGGAGGCCTGGCATGCTAGTCCATGGGGTCACAAAGAGCTAGATGTGACTAGGCAACTGAACAACAATGATGAACACCTACTATGTGGCCGAGCACTGATACTATGAGCTTTCCACACGTCACCTTGTCTATTTCTCACAAACGGCCTTGCAAGGCAGTAGATGGCACCCTCATTGGAGAGATGAACACAGACCAGAGTCAGTCAGCAATGAAGGAGAGATCTGAGGTCCAGTCAGTGTGATTCCAGAGGCCGTGTCATTTCCACATGACCACGCTGCCTCTCCCTACACCGTTCTGCCCACACACAGCCATGGTTCACGGCAATGCCATTCTTGTCAGCAGCAAAAGAGGCGGAGGAAAGCAAACAGTCCACTTAACACATGCTGGGAAGACCCAGGAGATCAAGTTTTTAAGAACTAGGGCATTATCTACCTCTCCCTCAGAAAGTTCTTCTGATAGGCAAATGGATAAGGACGAAGCGGAAGAACAGATGTTTAGCTGGAGGAAAGAACTGAAAGGCAAACCTCTCACCAAGGGACTGGGCAAGAATGGAGAAAGACAGTAACCATCACGGAGGCTCTGGTGAGACTGCTGTGACGCTTATTTCCGGGGGGACTGTGAAGGCAGGCAAGCTCCAGGCAGGCCTTTTAGAAGTTGGCGGTCCAGTTTTCTCCTCAGAAGAAGCCAATACAGAGCCACAAAAGCAGAATGTTTTGAATATGACATACATACTTGAAGAGTGGGTTTTAAATTATTTTTTAAATAATTAACCAAAAGCAGGAATGGTTGAAAACATGATCTCTCTTTGAACTTCCCTCAAAAGCCCCAAAGAGAAACAGGAATAGAGGAAAAGATAGACTGACGGGTTCAAGAGGTTCTAAAGAACTGAATGACCTTGGCCATGTCACTTAACCTCTGAGTCTCACTTCCCCAGTTGTTAAATGGGTGGGTGGGGGATTAAGCAAAAATTCCAAGGCTCCTTCAGATCCCAGATTCTGAAAACTCAGAGGCCACACGGTTCAAAGGTACATTACTGCCATCTAGCGGCAAAACAAGTACACTGATGATGCAAACAGAATCAGGAGGTTTGATGAGCTAAGAAATGAACTGAGGCTTAGAAATCAATTAACAAGAGGCCACAAGAAAAATGAGGTCTGAAAGAAGTGCTTTGCCTGAAGTCACACAATGGTTCCTGGTTCCTGCTGTGCAATCCTTGTGGTGAAGAGAGTGACTGCATGCTAAGTCGCTTCAGTCGAGTCTGACTCTACGCGGACCATAGCTCGCCAGGCTCCTCTGTCCATGGGACTCTTCAAGGCAAGAATACTGGAGTGCGCTGCCATGCCCTCCTCAGGGGATCTTCCCGGTCCAGGGATCAAACCCCTGCTTCTCTAATGTCTCCTGCATTGGCAGACGAGTTCTCTAACACCAGTGCCACCTGGAAAGCCCAGCAATACTTATTAAACATCAATAACTGAAATAGAATTGACAGTTTGTTCCCCTGAGAACTAAGAGAGACCAAGCGCCATCGGACAACAAGCATGGATTACTCTTAGAGTCAGGAAGTTAATTTTTCCAAGGTTATCTAAAGCACATATACAGTAGACGCTATGCTTATATGGTATTACAAATTACTTTCTTAACTTATGAGCCTACTACTCAAATTTCCTTCCTCCTCAAGGTTTCTGCAGAACAAATGAATAAGCAGTAGCTTCACCTATTTTACTAATTTTCCTTATTCGTTGACTGGATTTTTCTGACGTTCTGTATAATAAAGTACAACATGTTATAACTGAATCCTGATGCCAAACAACACTCTCCATTCTCTCTGTTCTGCATCGCTGATTCATTCCCATGACCCCAAATGCAGATAAGTGGTTGAATGTGACTTCATTAAACAGGAAATGACCCAAGCCAAACTCAAGAGAGATATCAATGTTGTCTGGTAGTAGCTTTTCCTAAAATAATGTTTGGTGCTCATATTTTTAAGAACTGTGCACCAACAACCAATTCTTTCATAATCAAATTTCTCACTTACTACTAAATACTAAGTTCTCCTCTCTGCTGCTGCTACTGTTGCTAAGTCGCTTCAGTCGTGTCCAACTCTGTGTGACCCCATAGATGGCAGCTCACCAGGCTCCCCCATCCCTGGGATTCTCCAGGCAAGAACACTGGAGTGGACTGCCATTTCCTTCTCCAATGCATGAAAGTGAAAAGTGAAAGGGAAGTCGCTCAGTCGTCTCCGACCCTCAGCGACCCCATGGACTGCAGCCTACCAGGCTCCTCTGTCCATGGATTTTCCAAGCAAGAGTACTGGAGTGGGGTACCGTTGCCTTCTCCCTCTCCTCCCTAAAGTGAAGTCGCTCAGTCGTGTCCGACTCTTTGCGACCCCATGGACTGTAGCCCACCAGGCTCCTCTGTCCATGGGATTCTCCAGGCAAGAATACTGGAGTGGATTGCCATTTCCTTCTCCAGGGGATCTTCCCAACCCAGGGATCGAACCCAGGTCTCCTGCATTGCAGGCAGACGCTTTAACCTCTGAGCCACCAAGGAAGGCCGAAGAGAAGGAAAAAAAAAAGAAAGAACCAACATATCTGTGATTGAAATCTCTGTAGAGGAGTGAAAGAGAAATATATTTGCTGAAATTATAGACAAAAGCATCCCAGATTTGGTGGAAAACATCAATTTATTGATCTAAGAAGCTACTCAAGTAGGAAAACCCAAAGAAACTCACTTCTATAACTTACAATTGAACTCTGACATTCAAAGATGAAAAATTTTAAGAGCAGCCAGAGCAAAATGACACATTACATATGCAAGATAAGGTGAACAGATCATCAAAAATTAAGCCAGAAGAAATAGAAACAACATATTAAATATGCTGAGACATGATCTTAAAAACCATAAATCTTAACCCGCCAGCTTTGTCAGTTTCTCTCTCTCTCTCTCTCTCAAAGGTTTCCTCTATGTCAGTGTCTTCTTTTAAACTACAGAAGCAGCACTTTTTTCTTTCACTAGAAAGTGTATTGGACTTCCTTGGTGGCTCAGACGGTAAAGCGCCTGCCTACAATCCCTGGTCGGGAAGATCTGGAGAAGGAAATGGCAACCCACTCCAGTATTCTTGCCTGGAGAATCCCATGGACGGAGAAGCCTGGTAGGCTACAGGCTATGCAAAGAGTCGGACACGACTGAGCAACTTCACTTTCAGAAAGGGTATTAATTCTTAGTGTCTGCCTCGTATTCCCATCCTAGACTAGGTTGCCACCGAGTCTTCTACTCGCCTACTCTTTCCAGTTCACAGTGTGAGTAACATGGATGTTTACACATCACCTGTACGGACTCTCCTGTGAGACACAGTTCTCTATTTTTAGGCTACAGAAAATGGGGTCATGATGATTTTCTACCACACTACTAGCACACTGCAATGGTCAGGATATAAAACGTCATGAGAACTTAGTATGGACCAGGAAATATGCTAGATACTTTATATATATTGTCCAATTAGATCAAACTGACGTAGGGATTACATCTCCACTTTACAAACAAGGAAACTGAAGCTCAGAAAGATGAAGTGATTCATCTAGAGATTACTAGGATCCGGAGTCAGGTCTATGGCAACGGAACCCTTCCCTCTACCCCTTGGTTCCAGCTACGCCCAGATGTTATCTCAGTGCTCATATTTCTTGGCAGTTAGGCAAGTTAGAACTTAAGAGTTTCCTTTTTTATTGCTTACCAATATGAGAAAGGAAGGACAAAAAGGAAATAATCTCTTTTTTTCCTCTACATATTATTTGCATATGTTCATTCTGCCTTCTCCACTGGAACGTAAGCTCCCGTCTCCTTGGACCTCCCCACCACAGTAACACAAGTACACAAAAGAAACTCTGTACTCCACTGCAAATACATTTTCTTCTTTCAAAAACTGACATGAAAGAGAAAGTTAACCCCCGCAAATCATGGAAGAACACAAGCTCTCAGGATAACTAACAGCTCTATCAGTGCATCATAAAAGTCTGGTCTTACACACAGGACGGGCTGGGAAGGGCTGCCGTGGGCCCCTGAAAACTCCCTGGTCTCACAGAGACTCGCCAGCTCTCATGTGCTGGACTGTCCCATACGCCAGCTACAACTTCACTGTGCTCTTGGTGAAAGCCTCAATAGTTATGAATTAAAGGAAGAAAAACATTCAAACTGCACAGTCTTGTATTCAAAGCTTTCCGTAACTTCTAACTTGACCTCAGCCAAATCCACCATTCCTTCCAAACATAAGACAACATCCTTTAGAAGCAAAACAGCAAAGAAGTTAAGAGTAAGTGCTGTAACACCAGAAAGCCCAGATTCAAATCCCAGCTCCATTCCTCAAATAAACTGTGGGATTTGGTGCAAACTAATTAGGCCTCTATTTCCTAACTTATTAAATGAGGGTAAAAACAGTTAAGTACCTCAGGGACTGGGCTGAGGACTAACAATATATGCAAAATGCTTAGAACAGCACCTGGCACCCTGTAAATACTCGTTAGCTGCTAGTATTACTATTATAACTGAATCTAAACATAAATAGTCAAAACCTACAGTTACCAAGAAACCTTTGCTACCTGTTTGGTTTTTGCATCCATTAGTCTCCTTTCCTGAAACAAATTTTCCTAATGTTTGCCTCCTATCTAAATCCCAACTGTTCTCTTAGTTCATATCTTACAATGATTTAGAAAGAGTTCATTTCCACTTACATTCTAGCTTACACTATAGAAGATGCTTAATAAATAGAAATTGCTGTTATAATGTTAACGCTCTCATCTTCTTTCTAATCTCACTTGTAACATTGCTGTTTCCAGAGCTAACACCTTCATCTCTTCTCATTCCACTCTTCTCTAGAATGACATTTCCTAGTTGTCATCCCCTCTTTCTTGATAACATTCAATCTCTCCTTCATTCACTGGATTCAACTCCATAAGTGAAAAGTGTTAGTTGCTTAGTCGTGTCCAGCTCTGTCCATGAAATTCTCCAGGCAAGAACACAGGAGTGGGAGGGCATTCCCTTCTCCAGGGGATCTTCTTGACCCAGGGACTGAACCCAGGTCTGCTGCATTGCAGGGAGACTCTTTACTGTCTGAGCCACCAGGGAAGCCCTTCAACACCAAGTCTTCAGTGTCCTGAAAAGGTTTACTTGATTCTGCTGCCTCTTGGTACAACACTCTCCATTTTGACTCTGACTTCCTTGACATGCTCCTAAAAGAACAGTCTATAGATGTTATGTCAATTTCCTCATCCTCACTCTTTAACCTCCTGAAGCTGGTAATGAAGATCAATAGTTCGCTCCAAATCCAATGAACTCTTCTTAGCCCTCTTCAGACTTTATCACTCCAGGTGACATTTCTCATTGACATTTGTTTTTCCTTTAGTTTCCATGAATTCCTTCTTTGAGGTTCCTTCTCTCCCTCTGATCAAGACGCTGGTGTACTTTGTGTGAATCATATTTCACGGATGCTATTTCCTCTCCCTTCCTCCAATCCTTGGAGATGTCCAAAGTTCAGATTTTGCCTAAGGTGCTCGTCCAACCCAGTTTCTATAAAGAATTCATTCACTTGCATGGCTCTGCCTCACTGCCGCAGAAAAGCCGACCGCAAGCCCCGCTCGGCCTCACTCCCAGGCCTCAGGCTTTCATGCCCGGTGGACTCGGCCTCTCTCCTCAAGACACAGCACAGCTCTTCACGTTTGACACTCCCAGTCACATCATTATCCCCCATTTTCCTTTTCTTTTATATCCTCTGTGTCTTATCAGTAAGAACATTTCCTTCTTAATCAAACAACTGAGAAAACTGGCATGTTCTCAGATTCCAAACTCTCCTTCAGTCCTGCCCACCCGAGGAATAAATCCCAGAAAATTTTCCTTTATAAACAGCTTCAAACTGTTCTGTCTTTCCATGTGTGTGTGTGCTCAGTCAGGTCCAACTCTTTGTAACCCCATGGACTGTACACTCTTCTGTCCTTGGAAATTTCCAGGCAAGTATACTGGAGTGAGTTGCCATTTTCCACTCCAGGAGATCTTCCTGACCCAAGCATTGAATCCATGTCTCTTGAGCCTCCTGCACTGGCAGGTAGATTCTTTACCATTGTACTACCCAGGAAGCCCTATCTTTCCATCCTTTTTGCTAAAGCCACTGATTGCTTATCCACAACATTCATCCTTTATTTAAACTTCCTAGAGTTATCACTTTTGTCATATCACTCTTTTATTCAAAACCACAACAGACCTTGACATCTATATGGTTAGCTAATTCTGAAGAAGGATCCTTAACGTCCTCCATAAACTACTTCTGTCCATATCATTTCCCAGAGGAAACCCTGCTCTCTGCTGATAGACTGACACAGTCTAATTCATTCCCACATCCGTGTCTGGTTCACAGCAGGATCTCAATAATGCTAGTTAGGGAACCACATTCAAACTGCAGCATTTCTGAAAGTGAAACAAGGCACTAAAAAATCATTAAAATTATACGATCTCAAAAAGACCTTATTTACTGACCAACAAATTATTGATCGTCAAATTGGTTTTACTGTATCAGAGGATACATTCTCAAAACTGAAATTATTTATTGAAAAATGTACTAAAGTAAAAATTTTTAAATGTTGATTATCTGAACATTTAAAAATAACAAAAGGATTCTTCCCTGTTGGTCCAATGGCTTGGACGCTGCACTCCCCATGCAGGGGGCCTGGGTTAATCCTTGATGAGGGAATGAGATCCCATATGCTGCAGGTAAGAATTTGCATGCTACAACTAAAGATCCTGCATGCTGCAAGGAAGATCTAAGATCCCATGTGCCACAATTAAGACCCAGCACAGCAACCTAAATAAATTTAAAAAGTGTAGTAACTAAAAACTGGTCACAATTTATTAAGTGTCTGACTAAAGTTGAGAAGGTGACAGACACCTCCCTGTGCAGACATCATGGATATGTTCAAATAATGTGTGTGTGTGTGTGTGTGTGTGTGTGTGTGTGTAAATGACAACAGTTTTTATTTCCATTGGTAGAAGCTTGTTTGACCATATTATGCCCATCACTACAACCTTCTCCCAGTATATTTCTGCTCCATTGGTTTTCTTAACTCAGAAAGAGCATTACTTTTACCATCCTGCCATGATCCACCAAAATTTGTATCCTTATTATTATCCTGTACTTCCATCTTCGATGTTTAACGTTTTAACTGAATTTATAATAGCATTCCGAATAACGTCAGATGTTTCACCTTTGATATGGCACATTACCAAAAATTTTATGTTGAATCCACTGCTAAGTCGCTTGAGTCATGTCCAACTCTGTGTGACCCCATAGACGGCAGTCCACCAGGCTCCCCCGTCCCTGGGATTCTCCAGGCAAGAACACTGGAGTGGGTTGCCATTTCCTTTTCCAATGCAGGATAGTGAAAAGTGAAAGGGAAGTCGCTCAGTCCTGTCCAACTCTTAGTGACCCCATGGACTGCAGCCCACCAGGCTCCTCCATCCATGGGATTTTCCAGGCAAGAGTACTGGAGTGGGGTGTCATTCAATCAGGTGAAAAAAATGAATAGTGAGAACCAAATTAATGAGTTTTCTATTTGAAGCATATGATGTCACTGATATAAAACTGGCAAAGTCAACTGTTAATGAACTACTTCTGGTAAAAGAGCAGCACATTAACAGCTATGATCTCACTTTTCATACACACATGAGAATATTTGGTATCAACTAATTTTCTAAACTATGCTCATTTTCATTTGCATTAGATAAAAAGCCCAGTCTCACAGAATAACATGAAAATGCACCTCCTACAGCTGTGTATTAAATTGTCATCTTTGGACATGCTTCCTATTAAAACAACAACAGAAACTACTTTTTATCTCCCCACTGCCTGCACCATGGGGCTTGCTGGCTCTTAGTTCCCTATCAAGGACTGAGCCCTGGCAGTGGAACTGTGGAGTCCTGGAATTCCTGAAAAAAACAACTTTTGACATAAGTGCTAATTTTTCTTCAGAAGACATGAGCTTTTGGTTTTCATGTCATAAGTGAAATGATTACAGCCCCTGAGGTGGAATATAGTTATATCAACTATGTTTTGTGCAAGTTACACATACATTTCCTCTCTTGATAAGTAAAAATTAAGTTCTTAATTGTTCTCTAAAAACACATGTTTAAAATTTGTTTGCTTTTTGGAGATGATTGCTGCCAAAAGGGTTTATTATAAACTATATAAAAAGTTACCAAGCTATGTAATATGGAAATAGTGGTACATTTATACCATACAGTAAGTGACCAAACCCTTATGTCTAGAGAATTCAGACTATTCTTCACGAGCTTTTATTTCTGGCAGGACTGCTCTGCCTCCACTCCCTATACATCTATCCGGCCTACAATTCCCCACATTTCCCACTAATCCTGCCAACTGGTAGCCAGGCAACCTCATGCAGCTCACAGGCTGCAACGTGGCGCAAACGTCTGATGTACAACAAGGAGCTTACAGAGACACTGCCTCCAACATTTCTCCTATCACCACCCAAGACCCAAACAGCTGGCTATCCTCAGCCTCTCACAGCAAGCATAGTTGGTGTTATCAGCAAGCCTCCTGCACAATGTCCTTGAAAGGGTGAGAGTCGTTGCGCTTCATCTGGAAAGGGTTGGGGAAAAAAGAGACAGGCACCTACTGGCCATCTTTCAGATTTCTGCACGTCGTAAAGAGGGAGCTCCATCTACCACATATCTTAAACACCATACTAGAAGAGACTATGGAGAAGATGGAAGCACAAAGTGGATGTCTATGAAAAGCCATTCCAGTTTCCTTCAATGGAACTGTTAAGAACAGCACTCCATTGATTTTTTTTTCTGTAAATCTTTATGGGGAGCGGCAGCACTGTACAACATGGGAGCTTGGCTCCCCTATCAGGGTAGAACCCACTCTCCCCTGGAGTGGAAATGCAGAGTCTTAACCACAAGACCACAGGGGAAGCCCCCCACCCAAGCACTTCATTTAAACATTTAAAAAATTTAGGTCAAACTGGATGGGCTATCAGGAAAACAGGCAGAGTGGGACAGCCATGGATGCTGAGTAAACTCTCAAATCCTCACCTTTCTTCACGCTTTTCTCCTATTGTCAAGCCAGTACCCTCCTGGCACGTCTACTGACTTTGCATCAATTGGTAAAAATCTAAGCTAACTTCTGTCTCATCAGAGACCCCTCACCTCCTCTCTATGGCTACAGTCCTTCTGTCTACACAAGTGTCTTTGTGCATATATATATCTGTGTGTGTGTGTAACATCATATAACCTTACAAAGAGGACTAGTTAACTGAGGAAGAAAGCTTAAAAATTTTAAAAGGGGCGTGGGGAAAACTGACAAGATGAAAGGAATGAAGTATGAATGTTGAGGGAGGGAGTGTTGGAGAAGTGACAGGAAGTCACATTCTCCTTTTTCAGGGCTACACAGACTAGCTTGATATCTGAGCAATTTCTTTATGTTTACTTTTTGCTTCAAAGTAAGAAGCAATGAGAATAGTAACTACCTAAGAGGAGACCTAAGGATGTATGCTTTAATTCTGATCCTGAGTCTATAAAATCCTGCTTGGGAGGTTTGATGACCACTGGACCACTTCCTCCCACTTTCTTCAGGTTCTAACAGCCCACAATTCCCAGAAGTCTAAGGCTGAATTTTAGAGGTTTCAGAAGTTATTTGGGAAAATGAAACAGACAGGTGTTAAGTGAATGACAGTGAGCCATCTTAAAAGCGCAAGTGCAAATGGAACACATACCTTCTGTTCTCAGACAAATGCATCACAGACAAATGCACTTAGTTTCACAGACCATCCCTGATACAAAACCAAACACTCCTGTTTTTATACCAGTTTGATTTCAGGAAGCCATTAAAATACACAGTTCAGTTCAGTCGCTCAGTCGTGTCCGACTCTTTGTGACCCCATGAATCGCAGCACGCCAGGCCTCCCTATCCACCACCAACTCCCAGAGTTCACCCAGACTCACACCCATCGAGTCAGTGATGCCATCCAGCCATCTCATCCTCTGTCGTCCCCTTCTCCTCCTGCCCCCAATCCCTCCCAGCATCAGAGTCTTTTCCAATGAGTCAACTCTTCACATCAGGTGGCCAAAGTACTGGAGTTTCAACTTTAGCATCATTCCTTCCAAAGAAATCCCAGGGTTGATCTCCTTCAGAATGGACTGGTTGGATCTCCTTGCAGTCCAAGGGACTCTCAAGAGTCTTCTCCAACACCACAGTTCAAAAGCATCAATTCTTTGGCGCTCAGCCTTCTTCACAGTCCAACTCTCACATCCATACATGACCACAGGAAAAACCATAGCCTTGAGTAGACAGACCTTAGTCGGCAAAGTAATACACAAAAGCCATTCAACTATCACTCTCATTTTGCCTGAGTTTTGTTATTAAGCCTATTTCCTGGATATGTCTAAAAAGGTGGGAAAGAATTTTTTAATTCTATTTTTCTATTTTCTTTCATTCCAAGACTTTGAGGAGACAATAGCTACTGTAAGAGCTCTCCTTCTGCAAAGACAGTTCAAACTTGCATCACCAGTTATGTCTATGGCCCTCAAGCTTGCACCCTATAGTAGTTATGTACAACTGCAGCATCAAATGCCTGCATGTTTTGGCATGGCTTACAGACTGCCTCAATTGGATCCATATGACAAACTGTAAGATACCCTCACATAATATCTATTTGTACTGAGATGCTGCTTGGAGCTTGCCTTGCTAAGTAATTAATTTTAAATTATACAATAAAACCATCAAGCCCTGTCAAGTCCTCCTTGCAAATCCCCTTACTTCATCCCTTCTTTCTGACTGCCCCTCCCAAACTGATAACTGTCCTTCTAGACTATCACCACAGTCTCCTAAGCCTGCCCTCATCCAGGATCTCCTGTGGCCAGTGTGGCCAAAACAATATTCCAAAATCACCTCCACGCACCCACATTCCTTCATTCGAAACAAAGCCAAACACAAATCAAACCTTCAATGGCTCCCTATTTGCCAAATAAAATCCAAAGAGTTTAGCCTCACATTCAAGACCTTCTGTAATCTGGCTCCAGTCTAGCTTTCCTACTGGAACTGTCCTATTCCCTTTCACTCAAAAAAACTAGCCTATTCACTAATATTCTGTTCCCCGGACACACACACACACACACACACAACAGCCCCCCACACACACACAGGCACACACGCACATCTTCTCTTTCTGTTTCTGGGGCTGGGCTCATACTGTTCATCGCCTGGAAGACCCTTATCACTGCCCTCTCCCTTTGGTCTATTCAAATATTGTGTGTCCTTCAAAGTCTAAGTCACCATCCTCATTGTCTACCAAAGGCTGAAATGGTCTCCTTAGACTCTATAAAACTGGCACCTCACAAATGACTCTGGGCCTTTCTGTGATTCCTTGTATTGTTGGCTAGCTTTGTCCATGTCCATTTCACTAGACTGTAGCTGTCTTGGTACAAATCAGACCACCTGGTGATCTGCTGCTACTGCCTCCTCCTCTGGTTCAGCGCCATGTGTACAGTGGACAGTGAATGTATACTTGACTGAATAACTGGTTGGAGACATTATTTACTCACTCATTCAGTAATTATTTATTCAAGAGCCAGTATGTGCTAGGCACTGTTAGAAGCACTAGCAACATATAAATGAAACAAACAGATAAAAATTTCTGCCTTCGTGGAATTTATATTGCAATGGAGGAAGAATAGAATTTTTTAAAAAGTAAGCTGTATATAATATTAGAAGGTGCTAAGTGCTGTGGGGAAAAATAAAGCAGGGAAGGAGAAGGAACATAAGGAGGGTGGAAGGTGGCAGTGAGACTTTAAGTAGAATAAACATGGAAGGCCTCTGTGGGAAAGGGACACTGGACCCCAGATATGAATGAGGTAATGGAGCAAGGTATGCAGATGTCTATCTGTAAGGAGAACATTCCAGGCAGAGGAACAAGTACTAAACCGCAGAGGCAGAAATGTGCCTGGAATGTTCAGGGAAGAACAAAGAGGCCAATGTTGGGTGAGTGAAGTGGGGAATGGGAGGAGGACAGTAAAGATGCAACAGGAGCTCGGCAGGGAAAAGCCTCGAGAGCCAGTCAGGGACTTTGGCTGTTACCACAGGCGATGGAGCACAGGGATGACATGTCGAACTCAAATTCAAAAGGATCAACTCTGATGTTCACTGAACACAGGCAGATGGTGATAAGACAGAGGGCTTCCCTGCTGGCTCAGACAGTAAAGAATCTACCTGCAATGCGGGAGAGCCAGGTTCAATCCCTGGGTAGGGAAGAGCCCTTAGAGAAGGAAATGGCTACCCACTCCAGTAATTCTGCCTGGAGAATTCCATGGACAGAGGAGCCTGGCAAGCTATGCAGTCCATGTGGTCACAAAGAGTTGGACATGACTGAGCAACTAAGACAGAGGCAAGAAGGCCAGTAAGGAGGTAGCATATTAACTAGGTGAGAGACAATGGGGATTTGACCGGAATGGTGGCAGGAAGCAAGATGTTGTCTGGTCCTGGATATACTTGAGGATTTACTAATGGATCAGATGAGAGTATGAGGGAAAGAGAAATCAAGGATGACTCCAAAACCAAATCAGTTCAGTTGAGTTGCTCAGTCGTGTCCAACTCTTTGTGACCCCATTAACCAAAAAACTCCAGGCCGCCCTGTCCATTACCAACTCCTGGACTTTGCCCAAATTCATGTCCACTGAGTCAGTGATGCCATCTAACCAACTCATCCTTTGTTGTCCCCTTCTCCAGGCTTCAATCTTTCCAAACATCAGGGTCTTTTCAAATGACTCAGCTCTTCACATCAGTTGGCCAAATATTGGGAGTTTCAGCTTCAACATCAGTCCTTCCAATGAACACCCAGGGCTGATCTCCTTGCAGTCCAAGGGACTGTCAAGAGTCTTCTCCAACACCACAGTTCAAAAGCATCAATTCTTCTGTGCTCAGCTTTTTTTTTTTTAATTTTTACTATTACTTTATTTTACTTTACATTACTGTATTGGTTTTGCCATACATTGACATGAATCTGTCTCGGGTGTACATGAGTTCCCAATCCTGAACCCCACCCCATATCAACTCTCCGGATCATCCCTGTATGTGCTCAGCTTTCTTTATAGTCCAACTCTCACATCCATACATGACCACTGGAAAAACCATAGCCTTGACTAGATGGAACTTTGTTGACAAAGTAATATCTCTGCTTTTGAATATGCTGTCTAGGTTGGTCATAACTTTCCTTCCAAGGAGTAAGCATCTTTTAATTTCACGGCTGTAGTCACCATCTGCAGTGATTTTGGAGCCCAAAAATATAAAGTCAGCCACTGTTTCCCCATCTATTTGCCATGATGGGACCAGATGCCATGATCTTAGTTTTCTGAATGTTGAATTTTAAGCCAACTTTTTTGCTCTCTTCTTTCACTTTCATCAAGAGGCTCTTTAGTTCTTCTTTGCTGTCTGCCATCAGGGTGGTGTCATCTGCATATCTGAGGTTATTGATATTTCTCCCGCCAAACTGATTCCAGCATGTGCTTCTTCCAGCATTTCTCATGATGTACTCTGCATATAAGTTAAATAAGCAGGGTGCTCCTTTTCCTATTTGGAACCAATCTGTTGTTCCATGTCCAGTTCTAACAGTCGCTTCCTGACCTGCATACAAATTTCTCAAGAGGCAGGTCAGGTGGTCTGGTATTCCCATCTCTTTCAGAATTTTCCACAATTTATTGTGATCCACACAGTTAACGGGTTTGGCATAGTCAATAAAGCAGAAATAGATGTTTTTCTGGAACTCTCTTGCTTTTTTGATGATCCAGCGGATGTTGGCAATTTGATCTCTGGTTCTGTGCCTTTTCTAAAACCAGCTTGAACATCAGGAAGTTCATGGTTCATGTATTGCTGAAGTCTGGCTTGGAGAATTTTGAGCATTACTTTACTAGCATGACATGAATGCAATTGTGCAGTAGTTCGAGAATTCTTTGGCATTGCCCTTCTTTGGGATTGGAATGAAAATTAATTTACTTCTCACTTTCATGCATTGGAGAAGGAAATGGCAACCCACTCCAGTGTTCTTGCCTGGAGAATCCCAGGGACGGGGTAGCCTGGTGGGCTACCGTCTATGGGGTCGCACAGAGTTGGACATGACTGAAGCAACTTAGCAGCAGCAGCAGCAGTCCTGTGGCCACTGCTGAGTTTTCCAAATTTGCTGACACACTGAGTGCAGCACTTTCACAACATCATCTTTTAGGATTTGAAACAGCTCAACTGGAATTCCATCACCTCCACTAGCTTTGTTCGTAGTGATGCTTCCTAAGGCCCACCTGACTTCACATTCCAGGACGTCTGGCTCTAGGTGAGCAATCACCCTATCATGATTATCTTGGTAGTGAAGATCTTTTTTGTATAGTTCTTCTGTATATTCTTGCCACCTCTTCTTAATATCTTCTGCTTCTGTTAGGTCCAGACCATTTCTGTCTTTTATTGAGCCCATCTTTGCATGAAATGTTCCCTTGGTAGCTCTAATTTTCTTGAAGAGATCTCTAGTCTTTCCTATCTAATGTTTTCCTCTATTTCTTTGCATTGATCGCTGAGTAAGGTTTTCTTATCTCTCCTTGCTATTCTTTGGAACTCTGCATTCAAATGAGTATATCTTTCCTTTTCTCCTTTGCTTTTTGCTTCTCTTCTTTTCACAGCTATTTGTAATAGGATGTCATTTATAGGTATGGCAGTGGTTTTGGCAGCTAAAGCTTCTAGGATGATATTTCATATTAGAAATGTTAAGTCAGAGGAACAAAAAGGGAGACTGAGGAAGCTGTGAGATACAGCAATCTAGAATTCCAGGGAGAGAGCAGGGCTGAAAATCAACTCTGGGAGTTGTCTGCATAGACAGTGTATTTAAAGCTATAGGACTAGATGAGATCAAGGGAGGGAGTGTAGACAGAAATAAAGCTCAAGGACTAAGATCTAGGAACCAGCAAACAAACAAACAAACAAACAACAAAAAAAGAAGGCGGCGAAGCCAGTGAGGCAGGAGGACAATGTTATGGGTGGATGTTAAGCAGAGACTATGTGCTCAGAAAATAATTCATGTGTGTGAGGTAGGCGGTGCTGATTTAACTCAGATGATGGAGACTAACTGAGGGAATTTATTCTCCCCACCTCTTACGGCAGCTGTGGCCGAGTAAACTTTAAGCAGATAAGCAAAGATATGACACAGTTTTCCATAAAAGTAAAATTTTAATAACACAACAATGAGTTCTAGTTTCTACCAAAAGAAGCAGAGTCCAGTGATAATCAAGTTAGTGTAGGGTTTTTCAATCTTGGCCCCACTGGCATTTTAGCCTGAATAATTCTTTATTGTAGGGGGGCTGTGCTAAGCATTGCTGCTAAGTCGCTTCAGTCGTGTCTGACTCTGTGCGACCCTGTAGATGGCAGCCTATCAGGCTCCTCCAAGCCTGGGATTCTCCAGGCAAGAACACTGGAGTGGGTTGCCATTTCCTTCTCCAATGCATGAGAGTGAAAAGTCAAAGTGAAAGTTGCTCAGTCGTGCCCGACCCTTAGCGATCCCATGGACTGCAGCCCATCAGGCTCCTCCGTCCATGGGAGTTTCCAGGCAAGAGCACTGGAGTGGGGTGCCACTGCCTTCTCCGGTGCTAAGCATTATGGGATGTTTAACAGCATCCCTGGTGGTCCCTACCCACTAGATGTCAGCAGTGCACCCTTCACCTCCCACTGCCAAAGGACCCGGGGTCCAAATCGTCCCCTGTTGAGAACCTCTGAGTTAGAGCAAGCTGGCAACAAAAACCAACTCCATGTTAAGCGTCCTTGCCGAGAAATGCAACTGCCACTCTCTGCTGGTGCTCTAAACCTGTCTTCCTCTCTTCTCCAGCCTCTCCCCAGCCTACAAACTAGGAAAAGTCATATTGTATTCACTATCTAGAGTGAAGGAAGTAAGCAATTAGTGCAACCTGTCTTAAAAAAAAAGTTTCCCGATTTTTTTCACTGAAAAAGATATGCCCTGAGGGAATTCTCTGGTGGTCCAGGGATCAGCACTCAGCACTTTCATTGCCACAGCTTGGGGTTCAATACCTGGTCAGAGGACTAAGATCCTGCAAGCTTCCCAGTAAAGCAAAAAAAAACCCCAAACTGTGCACATTTACTGGATGGTTGCTGCCAAAAGAAATGCCTCGAATGTACCCACCTCAAAAGTGACCGTTTCTGCACAATCTCATTCATCACAGCACTATTCTCAATGGTCAGGAAGGAGGAACACCCCAGCGTCCACCAACAAACAAATGGATAAAAACTGGTGTGGACATACAAGGGAGTGTTCTTCAGCCTTCAAAGAAAGAAAAGTAACTCTAAGTTACTATTATAACTAAAATTAAATCAAGGCAGTGTGCATGTTTATCAGGAGCATGGTTTACAGTTATATGCACATGATACAACAGGGATGCACCGTGAGGATACGACACTAAGTGCAATCTGCTAGTCACAACAGGACAAATACCATATGACTCCCTGGTGGCTCAGAGGGTAAAAGTGTCTGCCTGCAATGCGGGAGACCTAGGTTCGATCCCTGGGTTGGGAAGATCCCCTGGAGAAGGAGATGGCAACTCACTCCGGTATTCTTGCCTGGAGAATCCCATGGACGGAGGAGCCGGGTGGGCTACAGTCCATGGGGCTGCAAAGAGTTGGACATGACTGAGCGACTTCACTTTCACTTTCCACTCACATGAGGTTCTTAGAAGAGCCAAATTCAGAGAGACAGAAAGCAGAGTGGTTCTCAGGGGCTGGAGTTATGGGCGAACCGGGAGCTTTTGTTTACTGGGTACAGAGTTTCAGTTCTGCAGGATGAACAAAGTTGTAGAGATGGGTACAGTTGCAGTAGCCAAACAAGTGAACGTACTTATACTACTGAACTGTACACTTAGAAATGGTTAGGATGGTAAATTTTATGCTACAGGCTTTTTACCACTTAAAAAAAAAAAGAGTGTACATTCATTCTGGAGTCAGACTGGGTCCAAATGCTGGCAAAATGCCCAATGAGGCACTGGGTCATTGTAATTGCTCAGTAAACATTAGTAGCTGACTATTGCTGTTCAGTCATTCAGTCACGTCTAACCCTTTTCGATCCCATGGACTGCATCACGCCAGGCTTCCCTGTTCTTCACTATCTCTCAGACTTTGCACATCTCATGTCTACTCTGAGTCAGTGATGCCATCCAACCGTCTCATCTTCTGTAGTCCCCTTTGCCTCCTGTCTTCAATCTTTCCCAGCATCAGGGTCTTTTCCAATGAGTCAGCCCTTTGCATCAGGTGGCCAAAGTACTGGAGCTTCAGCTTTAGCATCTGTCTTTCCAATGAATATTCAGGGTTGATTTCCTTTAGGATTGGCTGGTTTGAACTTTTTGCAGTCCAAGGGACTCTCAAGAGTCTTCTTCAGAACAATTCAAAACCATCAATTCTTTATCATCCAACTCTCACATCCACACATAACTATTGGAAAAACCATAGCTTTGACTATACGGACCTTCATCAGCAAAGGTAGCTGGCTCTAAGTTACTATTATAACTAAAATTAAATCAAGTCAGTGTGCATGTTTATCAGAAGCATGGTTTACAGTTATATGTGACTTTGGTGATTGGGAAGGCAGTCATAAAGAAAGTCTGGTTAAAAGAAAAAACACTGTTTCTGGGACTAAAATAATCTTACTAATTGAGTATAATTAAATACAAAATAAGTTGATCTCTTTTCCCTCAAAATCAGGTCCTCTCCTATGGATTTATCTTGTCACTTACTTATTTTAAATATTCAGGTTCCTTTTTTATTACTTTTTCAAACCTTGAAAAATGTTAAAACAATTTAAAATATTTCTGTATTTGTAATACAAACAGACACTTTTTCCTAAAATGATCACCTATCCATTCTATTGTTACTTTATATGAAAGTTTGTTTCTCATTTCTGACATCAGCAATTACTTGACGAGTCCTGCACTGTCTGGAACTCTGACAATCATTCACTGCCTTCCTAGAATATCTACTCAGAATGGACCCCAACTTTAATAGTTGTATTTGTGTGAAGGAGACTTAACAGAGAAAAATAACAAAATGAAACAGAAAAGTAAATAACAGAAACACAAAAGAAAGTGAGTAAGAGAAAACCAACCTGTCCACTTTTGGTGACAAGCAAAAAGTGTACTAAAGTCTAGGTACTTAGCCCAGAGATGAGCTCACCAGTCTTTACAACAGAAAATGCGTATTCATTCAGCAAGAGTTAGAATTAAAGAAAAGTAGAAATGATGAGAGTAGACGAGCATTTATGAACTGTCCAACCTGCATGGGATTAATCTTCACCGAGCGTTCGAAGCACTCCACGCATTCTTTGAACTCCCTGCTCCGCAGGTGGAGGAGGCCTTTGGAGCGCTGGGCTCGAGCGCTGCGGTGTCGAGACAATTCCCAGGCCTGGTCATAGTAAGAGTGGTCTCGAAGGACATCTCCGAGCAAGCAGTATAGACTTGGCGTTTCCTTTTTCTCTAGCTCTTGCCTCAGGATTTCTTCTGCCTAGAGATAACAATAAAAATAAATCAATTGCTCAACAGTGACCAATGCCTATTTTTCAGCACATTATACAGTCTTTTGTGTCACATGACCCAAAATTTTATTTTCAAAGTTTGAGATGATCTGCTTATTTCATGCATCTAGGACACAGGCTGAAAAAAAATAAACAACAGAAGATAAATATGGTACAAAGTTAACTGAGGAACAAGTATAAGGTGGGGCTTCCCTGACGCAGGTTTGATCCCTGGTCTGGGAAGATCCCACATTTCCCGGAGCAATGAAGCCTGTGTGCCACAACTACTGAAACCTCAAAACCTGTGCTCCGCAACAGAGAAGGCGCCACAATGCAAAGCCTGAGTGCTGTCACTAGAGCAAGCCCTCACACAGCAACAAAACCCAGCACAGCCACAGATAAAAGTAAATAAATTAATTCAAAAAAAAATAAAGAAGAGGTGAACATGCTTTGCTGGCATGTGAATCCTCCAGGAAAGGCATCAAAGAGAGATGACTTCATGATACTAGGGGGCATCATTCAGCTCCCCGTTCTCCCGCTCACTCGTTCCAGCTGTCACCACTGTGACCATTTGTTAAAGCAGAACCTTTAAATCACCTCCATTCAACAGGAGTGAATAGTATGTTTTCCCTTTTTTTAAAATGCTTTGCTCGGGGAGCCTGGGATTGCTGAAAAATTTACAAAAGAAGGAAGACTGTACAATTTAATAGGTATTGTTAAACACCTGCCTCTTAATCAAACTACACTTTGCCTCACAGATAAAATCTGCCAACACAAGACCTATCTGCTTCCAGACAGTCCATTCACTTTAAAAATTACAGACTATCCTCAACACACAGCTTGGGCATTAGTCTCATGTGTCCGGATTCACCTTGTCACAAGCTAACTCAGGACTTGTTACAACATCTTCCCCAATTTCCCCATCCATGTCCAATTCTGATTAATTTCAACAGACAGCAAGAAGCAGGGTGTTAGCTCTGCTTTCCATCCTCATACAAATAGCATCACATAAACAGCAGTGGGGTCACCAAACACGCCAAGAAAGCCACGGGAGTAGCTAGAGGGTAAAGCTATCCAGGAAGCCAGCCTTTGGTAGCTAAAACGGTAGATCAGACCCTGCCTACCTTGAGTGGCTGGCAATCTTAAAGTCTGTGTATTTTATTTTCAACATATCTGTAATTCTTGGGCAGTCTACTTTTTGCAAGATTTTTTAAAAGAGCTGTGTTTCTCAAGGTGTCTTTGGATGCCGTCTCTTTTGCGTTTTTGATACAGCTCAGGTTACATAGGTCTTTTAGGCCTAGTCTGAAAATGAAACTAGAATTCATAAAACAGATTCTATGGGAAAACAGTTCTAAGTCCTAAACAGTCAAAATAAAAATGAAGTTTTCAAATATAATTTATGTATTCCTTTATCCATAGATAATACAATAGCTATTAATGTATCTAACTGTAATTCTATATTCAATAAATTGATTTTTCAATATATTTTATATTATCTCTCTCTATATATATGTATTCAGCCAAATTGTGTGTAATAGATTGTAGCAACAGCAGGATTTTTACTACCTTACAGTGTAGTTGAAGGCATTTCTTTTGGCAGCATGGCACTGAAATTTTATACCCACACTCTCTCACTTCTGCTTTAAACTGTTAGAGTGGATTCTGCAGTCTGCAATTAAATAATGACCATTACAGTAACCGGGTACAGAAGTGATTACAGTCAATACACTCCTGAAAGAAGCGAAACTCTGTGCCTGGTGATCTGATCTGGTTAGATTTAAAAACAATGGGGATCCAGTGATTATGACAGGGTTTAACATCAGTAGTCCATGACATCCGATGATGAAGAGGCTGCTTAAATTATAGCCGCAATGATTTGGAGTGAAGAACCTATCTAATCAAGGCTTTCGCGGTTTCGGTGACAGGACACTGTGAGGGAGCACAAGACTGTTCCTAAGTGCGCTGGAAGCACAAAAAAGAAAACGACACTCAGGGTTTTAAATCCACAAGGTCAGAGAGCCAGGCGATTTACTGAAAGAATTCCTTTTCCCAACAGCTTCCAAGCTGGTATAGCCAAAAGTCAGATGCAAGGGCTGCTCTTGTAGGACTGTCGAGTTATGATATAGAGTGAATTCAGCTTCACGAGTTCTATATAAAAGTCAGGGCATTTGATGGGGTTAACCAAATATGCTTTGTTGTTGTTTGGCTGCTTAGTTGTGTCCGACTCTTTGCAATCCCATGGACTGCAGCACACCAGGTTTCCCTGTCCTTTGCTATCTCCCAGAGTGTGCTCAAACTCATGTCCATTGAGTCGATAATGCCATCCGCCATCTCATCTTCTGTCACCCCCTTCTCCTCCTGCTTTCCATCTTCAGCCATTCATTTGGTTTCCTCCATTGCCTCTTGGCTTTTGATCATTCAATTTCATGATTGCTCTAGGGCTACTCACGTGCATCTTTAATTTATCTAAGTTCATTCAGACTTAATATTGTATCATCTCACCTTTCTCATGTCACAAGCTGTCTTCCTAAATTTCTATTCCATAGAAACAATGAGATAAAAGACTGATACTGTTTTAAGCCACTGTATTTTGATGTGGTTTGTTACATACCAATGATAATTTTAAGTTGTTTAAAGCAAGAGCGTTACTCCTAATATCAGTTACTTCATCATGGCCAGGAGAAGGGGCCACTGATTACAAAAGAGCCAGACCCAAGAATTTAAGTGGGGACATTTGGAATGACTCAGATAAGAGAAAACCTCCAAACTATGGAGTTTCCTACACCAGCAGATGCAATCCTCCTCTGTGTGATAAGACAGGAGCCACCTGTCTTACTTACCTGCTTAAGGACAATGTAACAACTATACCTCAGGGAGTCACCCTGCAAGAAGAGCATGCCAATTCTCCCAATATCTAGCAAGGCCCCCCACCCCACACCGTCGCCAAACTTATAGACATATACACAAAAAGAACTGCAAGATTTCGTTACTTTCTAAACAGAAAACCTGGAGACCATGGGAAAAAGATTCTAAGGGGGCTAGACCATAGACAAAGAGGATCGTAATTTTAAATCAGCTGAATTTAGATACTCATCAGAAGATTTTGGTTGACAGTGCTTGAGTAGCTGGGGATGGTTCCAAACTATTTGCTCAACTGTTTGACTAAAATCTAGACACAAACAGCCAAAAATAAAGCTGAGATGACAAAAATGCCTTGGTGTCATATGAAGAAAGAATCTAACAACTCAGAAGAAAAGGCTCTTGTTAATTTATCATTTGTTACTTGTTCACGCACCCTACCTGTGTCCCCATGAGGGTCAAGGGGTTATTTCTTTCACTCTGACTTGGAGAATACATTGTACATGAGAGTACCAGCATTTTGAAAAGTGCTCTAGCAGATGTCCAGTGTAAGCTGAGAGGTAAAGCTGACAGGTCCTTCATTGAAATAGCTTCCTGATTTCAATGGGAATGATTAAAATCAAGGTAGGAGAGACTTACTCATGGCACTGAACCTCTAGCTGAAAGACGACCATTTTCCTTTGTAACAGGCACAGCCAGAATGGTAGGTAGAATGGTTAGACTTGCATGGATCAAAGGTGATGACCAACTGATCATGAAGGTTTTGAACCAAACTAGATAAACAGCCAACTAAGGACAAACTTGATCTTTATAAGACTTTTAAAAAACAAAAAAATCTAGGTTTGGAAACCAGATGTCTGGCCTGAATAATCTCTAAAACACTGACCTTCACCCAATTCCTATCCCTGATTCACTTCACAGACTCAGAGTCTTTTATAAACATACAAATAAATAATAAGTAAGCAACCCAATACTAGTGAGAAAGGACCCTGTGATAATGTAAGAAGTATATATCATAATTCTTCATCCCTAGTCTTCCCCAAAAGGTAATTATAATCATTGACCAGGTAATTATATCCTGAGGAAAAAGAAATACCTCCTCTTTTCAGGGTTGATTGGCTCTTAGTTACATTAACTCCTAGGACTCAGATTATCACCATGTTGATTTAGGAGGTTTATGGGAGTTAGTCCATCCCACTGTAGGCCTAGTAAGTTCTGAATCCACCCAGTAGTTACTAGTTGAATACAGAGGTGAAATTACATACATCCAGCTCCAGAGCCCACAGTGAGGGCTACTTTGGAATAAAGGGCCAAGTGAAAGCCTTTGAAGCTGTTTCTTCTCATTAAAAAAGAAATTCCAGACATATATATGTATCTATGCAAACTACAGAAATGTGTGCCACTACCAAAAACTTGAGAAACACTGCAAAGAGTGTGTGTTTGCACATGTGTGCGATTTAATCTGCCCATTTAAATTGAGAACACAGACGGGTCCTGGGAAATGTCATAGATTATTATAAATAAAAGGCAGTGGTGCCCTAATTATAGCTACTGTTTCATTTTACTGGAGCAAATCATCACAGTCCCTGACATACACCAAGCAGGGACTGTATCAGCAAATACGCTTTTCTCTACCCCCAAACCAGACAACATCAAATGCGGTGGGCTTGAAGTAGCACAGAAAGAGGTGGATTTTCCCTATCTCTCCTCAGAATTACACGGACTTATAGTGTAATTCAGTCTGCATGGACCTTGACTGTCTCACCATCCCATTAGACCTTAACAGTCTTGATAACATGCTACCAAAACACAAGAAACTAAAAAATTATGTGCCGATGTCAACCAAAATCCAATTGGAAATTACACACTCTTAACACTGTAACTTGTTATTAAGAAAATTTTGTTTGTAAAAATTTATTTGATATGTTCCCTATAAGGAATTCATCTATTAAAACAACATATATAAAATAAATGTTTGTATTTTATGTTTATTATTTCTAGTTATTTTTGTTCTTACATCCTCTCATAATGCTTCACTATCTGAACCTCTTTTGAAGAAGCTATAGTTTTCCCTCAAATCAGAAATTATTCATTACCTATGTAACATAATCTCTAAAATACTCTGGGCCTGAGAATTATCTGGCAGTCCAGTAAATTTGATCCCTTGTGGGGGAACTAAGATCCCACATGGCAAGCAGTGTAGGCAAAAAAAGATAAATAAATACAACACAATGCAATACTCTGGACCTATTAGAATTTGGTGCTTTCCAAATATGTAAACTTTCAAGTAAAAGGGTTAAACCATTGCACAATCATATGTACTGGATTATGCTATGTACTTGCTTAATCTGGGAACTGTTTCCTAAAATTTCTCTTCCTTCTAATTTCATGTTAGAGTCAGTGAGAAGGGAAACTTGCTAAGGATTTGAATGGCAGAAGTAAAGCAACAAACATCCTTTACTCTTGGAAGGTTGTCATGGTTAAATGCGTGTCAGTCACTCAGTCATGTCCGACTCTTTGCAACCCCAAGGACTGTAGCCTGTCGGGCTCCTGCTGTCCATGGAATTCTCCAGGCAAGAATACCGGAGTGAGTTGCCATTTCCTTTTTCAGGGGATCTTCACAAGCCAGGGACGAAGCCAGGTCTCTGGCACTGCACAGAGATTCTTAACCATCTGAGCCACCAGGGAAGGCCAGATCCAACAGCTTTCCACAGATCTCTCCACAGGTTCCTGATGCATCCTCCCACTTCAATGGCTGGACATTTCTGGCTTCTCAGATTCCCCTGTAAGTTCTGACTTACTTGTGCCAATACTTCAAGTAGATGGTAAGTGATTTTTTCCCATCCTCTTACTCCCTCTTTTACACCTTCACTTCCCTTCCCACAATCATGTGAGAAGAACCTAATTCTTTTAGCAAACCTCTTATTCCCCAAAATACTCAAGTGGCTCTGCTTTCATAATCAAAACCTCAATATTATATGATCTTTTTATTCATTTTTGTCTTTTAAGTGCCTTAAGTGTCCTTCCATCAGATAGTGATTCACAGATTAGTTTTATTCAGCACATTAGTAAACATATTATCTCACTTAATCTCTAATAATTCTGAGGTAGATAATAACATCCACATTTCTAAGACAAAGAAATACAAGTTTAGACTCCTTGATCAACTGGTAAGCCCCAAACCGAAAGATAACAGCTGAAAAACAGGACCTTGACTTCAGGCTCAATACTTTTCCCATTTCACATCAGTAAAAATGCTAGTGCAAGGACCTCTAAAAATTCCCTGCACCCGAAAAGCAGTAAGAAGACTGGCAAAATGTTAGCATCAACTTTTTCAGAACTCTGGAAATTAATCAAAGATTTGAAATAATCAAGAGAGTGCTTATGCAAGAAAATGATCAAGTCTTATTAAGGAAAGCAAGCTTTGTGTCATTTTAATATGTACCATTCCTATTCCCTCTTCTCCAGCTCCTGCACTGGCCTTGAAAACCAAAAGTATGTTATTATGGTGAAAATTAATAGCCAAGCAGCCACCAGAAGGAACAAAATGGATTTGGAGCTCCTATGAAGTCTCATTATTCTCAGAAAACAGTCTGGTGGTTACCTGAAGAGCCCACTCGCAAAGCTATCTTTATTTAACCTAACTCTGAACTTTCCAGGGACAAAACTTTGTCAAGGACAATTAGAGACAATTGATTAATCTTGCAGCTGCCTGAGGTGGTAAATAACACCTGGGGCAAACAATAGGCTAATCAAAACACTTAAAAGGAAAATAAGGGAATGAGATACAAATAAGGGCTTTGAAAAACTCCAACATATTGGTGGGAATCTAGAAGTCCATGCATATGTGGCGCTATGCACATGGTCAGAAAACGTATGAGGCCTATGCTCTTACCTCAGGCTGACCTTGAGGCTTTGCACAAGCAGTTAATGAATGTTAAGGCAGAGGCGTCAATTGCCTATGTGTTGAAAGCATGCCCCAACAAACAGACACCCCCCCGCCAAATAAAAAGGAAGACAACACACAATGTTAACCAAAGAGAGCTGGAGTGACTACACTAAGACAAAATATACCTAAGACAAAACTTGCTACTAGAAGGAAGAAAGGCATGTTTTCATGGTATTATTCCTTCAAGAAGATACAATAGTTACAAGTCTATATTCACCTAACAACAGAGCCCCAAATTATATGAAGCAAAAATGGACAGACCTGAAGGGAAAAAATATCTGGAGACTTCAATATTCAACTTTCAATAATGAATAGAACTATACAGAAGATAGAAACAGAAGACTTGAACAATGCTATAAACCAACTAGACCCACCAGACATGTAAAGAAAACTGCCCAGTAACAGTAGAATACACAGTCTTAACTGCACAGAGAACATTCTCCAGGAGATATACTACATGGTAAGTACCAAAACAAGTCTCAATAAATCTGAAAGTGGTGGTGTTGTTCAGTCGCTCAGCTGTATCCAACTCTTTGCAACCCCATGGACTGTAGTACACCAGGCTTCCCTGTCCTTCACCATCTCCCAGAGTTCACTCAAACTTGTGTTCACTGAGTCGATCATCTCATCCTCTGTCACCCTCTTCTCCTGCCGTCAATCTTTCCCAGCATCAGGGTCTTTTCTAACGAGTCTGCTCTTTGCAACAAGGGCAAAGTATTGGAGCTTCGCTTCAGCATCAGTCCTTCCAGTGAATATTCAGAGTTGATTTCCTTTAGGACTGACTGGTTTGATCTCCTTGCAGTCCAAGGGGCTCTCAAGAGTCTTCTCCAACACCACAGTTCAACAGCATCAATTCTTTGGCACTCAGCTTTCTTTATGGTCCAACTCTCACATCCGTGCATGACTAATAGAAAAACCACAGCTTTGACAAGATGGACATTTGTTGGCATAGTAATGTCTCTGCTTTTTAATACACTGTCTAGGTTTGTCGTAGATTTTCTTCTGAGGAGTAAGCATCTTTAATTTCATGACTGCAGTCACCATCTGCAGTGATTTCGGAGCCCAAGAAAATAAAGTCTATCACTGTTTCCATTGTTTCCCCATCTATTTGCCATGAAGTGATAGGACCAGATGTCATGATCTTAGTTTTATAAATGTTCAGTTTTAAGTCAACCTTTTCATTCTGTTCTTTCACCTTCATCAAGCAGCTCTTTAATTTCTCTTCACTTTCTGCCGTAAGAGTGGTGTCATCTGCATATCTAAGGTTACTGATATTTCTCCCAGCTACTGCTTCATCCAGCCTGGCATTTCACACAATGTACTCTGGATATAGATCTGTATAGTCAAAGCTATGGTTTTTCCAGTAGTCACGTATGGACATCAGAGTTGGACCATAAAGAAGGCTGAGTGTCAAAGAACTGATGCCTTTGAACTATGGTGAGAGAGTCCCTTGGACTGCAAGGAGATCAAACCAGTCAGTCCTAAAGGAAATCAATCCTGAATACTCACTGGAAGGACTGATGCTAAAGTTGAAGGTCCAATCTTTTGGCCACCTGATATGAACAGCCAACTCACTGGAAAAAGACCCTGATGCTGAGAAAGAGAAAGCAGGAGAAGGGGACGACAGAGGATGAGGTGGTTGGATGGCATCACAGACTCAACTGACATGAGTTTGAGTAACCTCATGGTGGGATATGGTGAAGGACAGGGAAGCCTGGTGTGTTACAGTCCATGGGGTCACAAAGAGTTGGCATGACTTAACAAGTGAACAACTACTCTTGCATATATGTTACATAAGCAGGGTGACAATATACACCCTTGATATACACCTTGTGTACAACCAGGACCCAGGGAAAGGCACAGTGACCTCCAGAAGACTGAGCCAGATGCGCCTTTGAGTGTTTGAGTGTCTCATGCAAAGGTATGGTTGTCAGTGGCCTGCCGCTGGGACAGGGGCTCTAGCAGCAGCAGACCTGGGTGGCACGGCATGCGGCCTAAGTTCTCCTGGAGGAAGTCACCATTAGCCCCACAATAGAGCTGCCAGGCAGGCCACTGACAAACTGGAGAACAATTACACTAAAGAAGTTCTCACACTGTTGCTGAAGTTCTTGGCCCCTCAACAGATTTCACAACCCGGGGATCCGGCAAAGGGACTGAGAACCCCCCAGGGAATTTGACTTTGAAGGTCAGTGGGATTTGATTACAGAACTTCCACAGGACTGGGAAACAGAGACTCTTGAAGGGCACAAACAAAACCTTGTGTGCACCAGAACCCAGGAGAAAGGAGCAGTGACCCCATAAGAGACTTGAGCCAGGCTTGCCAGTGAGTGTTCAGGAGTCTCTGGCAGAGGCATGGGTTAACAGTGGCCTGCCACGGGGTCAGGGGCACTGACTGCGGCAGTCCTGGGAGGTGTGGCATGCTGGCATAAGTCCTTTTGGAGAGGTCACCAGTATCCCCTACCATTGTTTGGCCTCAGGCCAAATTACAGGCAGGGAATACAGCCCTACCCATCAGCAGAAAACTGGAATTAAGATTTCCTGAGAATGGCCTTGCCCACTAGAGAAAGACCCAGTTTTCCCCATAGCCAGTCCCTCCCATCAGGAAGCTTCCACAAACCTCTTATCCTCATCCATCAGAGGTAAGACAGAATGAAAACCACAATCTGAAAGTGTAGAAGTCATACAAAGTATATTCTCCAACTACAGTGGGATGAAATTAGAAATCATAACAAACAAATTTGAGAAATTCACAAATATGTGGAAATTAAACACATACTGTCAAGTAAACAGTAAGGCAAAAAAGAAATCACAAGAAAACTGAAAACACTTTTGAGATAAATGTAAACAAAACTACAGTATGCCAAAACTTATGGAATACAGTAAAAGTGGTTCTTAGAGGAAAGCTTATAATTATAAATGTCTATATATTAATAACAAGTAATATTAATTCTGGGTATTTTATCTACTGGAAGATGGCTCCAGAGGGCCAGAGTGGGGCAGTTTCCTACAGAAGCTAAGAAACACTAAAGCAGTGACTTAGCTTTGTCTAAATTTGTTTGTTTTTTCCTCACAGTCCTATCCCATAGTTTGTGCACGCTAAATAGCTTCATTCATGTCTGACTCTTTGTGACCCTATGGACCAAAGCCCACCAGGCTCCTCTGTCCATTGGATTTTCCAGGCAAGAATTCTGGAGTAGATTGCTATGCCCTCCTCTAAGGGATCTTCATGATTCAGAGACTGAACCCACGTCTCTTGTGTCTCCTGCACTGGCAGATGGGTTCTTTACCACTAGCACCACCTGAGAAGCCCTCCCAACCCAGGGATTGAACCCAGGTCTCCCGCGTTGAGGGCAGTTTCTTTACCATCTAAGCCACCAAGGAAGCCCAAGTTAGTTGTTCAGTCATGTCTGATTCTTTGTGACCCCGTGGACTGTAGTCCCCCAGAGTCTTCTGTCCATGGGATTTCCCAAGCAAAAACACTGCAGTGGGTTGCCATTTCCTACTCCAGGGGATCTTCCTGACCCAGGGATTGAATCCAGATCTCCTGCATTACAGACAGATTCTTTACTGTCTGAGCCATCAGGCAAGACACAGTTTCCTCAGATATGTCAACTACTTCTCCTTAAGAGTTTATACCTCTTGGTCCTGCCAGCCTAGCTTCCTCAAGGGCAATGCTTCCAGGCAATGTATTTCCTTTGTTTGGTTAGTCACACTGCAATCCCCAGTCTTCCTCATTTTCTCCAAAACTGTTCTATTTTCTCTTCCCTCCTCATTTACCCAGTCAATTTATATATTTATTACCAAATAAAGAATGACAAAGATGTGCCCAGTGAACATAAAGCACAAGGGCTTCTGATATCACTTCTCCAATATCGAAATGTGGGTAGGAAGAAATTTTCACATAAGGTGAAAAACTTTGGTATTTCAGGCTATGGGTTGCTACTTCCCTACTGGAAAACACAGATGTATGTTCTTACATGACATAAGAAATTTGTCATCTTAACATCTATTAAGTAGGATAAAAATACATTCCCAAACATTTAAAGGCATACTTCAAATGGCAAATGGCTACAAAGAACCTGGGGTGCCTATAGGAACCTGCAAATATGAAGATCATTCCCTTACCCACACAAACATATGTATCTTGCGTATATCTATTTTATTTTATAATTCCACACAACTATTAATAGCAATTAATCTTCATATAACTTTATAGCATGACTACACACAGTGAATCTCAGCATAAAATAAAGTCAGCCAAAATTATTAATTATGGCTAGAATAATACATTCCTTACTTTATCAGGAAAATCTGTGGTGTTTAGAGCAGGAGTTACACACAAAGATGCCTAGAAATTCTTGCCAATTATTGAGAATGAATAAAGTAGGCTGGCAATTGAACATACAAAGGAACAAGCCACTCCTTGACTCTACCCAGTTAGTACAATAATGTGAGAATTTGGCCCAATGTTTCCACATCATTTGATTTTTTTTAAGAGAAGCCAAGAAATCTAGATTTTTAGATGATATCACCTGAATGTGCTTACTTTGATTTTTTTTTTCAAAGCACTATGTCAGTCAAACAAAATACCTCTTGCAACTTCAGATTTATAAAATTAAACTCCTACCCTACAGTGGACATCATCTGCTCTTTTTCCTGCTCAGCATCCATTCTCTGATCTGATGATTACAGAATTACTCTTCCCTGAACAGAAACAGAGGAGAGTGAAAAGCTGGCTTAAGGCTCAACATTCAGAAAACGAAGATCATGGCATCTGGTCCCATCACTTCATGGGAAATAGATGGGGAAACAGTGAAATAGTGTCAGACTTTTATTTTTTGGGGCTCCAAAATCACTGCAGATGGTGATTGCAGCCATGAAATTAAAAGACGCTTACTCCTTGGAAGAAAAGTTATGAGCAACTTAGACAGCATATTCAAAAGCAGAGACATTACTTTGCCAACAAAGATCTGTCTAGTCAAGGCTATGGTTTTTCCAGTGGTCATGTATGGATGTGAGAATTGGACTGTGAAGAAAGCTGAGTGCCGAAGAATTGATGCTTTTGAACTGTGGTGTTAGAGAAGACTCTTGAGAGTCCCTTGGACTGCAAGGAGATCCAACCAGTCCATTCTGAAGGAGATCAGTCCTGGGATTTCTTTGGAAGGAATGATGCTAAAGCTGAAACTCCAGTACTTTGGCCACCTCATGCGAAGAGTTGACTCATTGGAAAAGACTCCGATGCTGGGAGGGATTGGGGGCAAGAGGAGAAGGGGACAACAGAGGATGAGATGGCTGGATGGCACCACTGATTTGATAGATGTGAGTCTGAGTGAACTCCGGGAATTGGTGATGGACAGGGAGGCCTGGCGTGCTGCGATTCACGGGGTCACAAAGAGTTGGACACGACTGAGCAACTGAACTGAACTGAACTGAACAGAAATCATTCCATGTAGTACAGAGGCAGGGCCTATCAGAGGCCAGGTCATATGCCTCAGGATGTTCAGAACTTTTCTGTGAGAACCATGGAATTGACTTGAGTCCACCAGGGTTACTAAACTCGAGCTTTCAGGGGCCTTCTTGGCTGGCTCTTGGAGAAATGACACCATCTCAGCCCCTGGATACGACTATCATTATTAGTCAACTAGCAGTTTTGGTTGCATGAACTTATAAATTCCTTTTTTTGCCTAAGCTAGTGTATGTTGGATCTCTTACAACCAAAACCATCCTAACATGTCCCTAGAAAATTCTGTTACAGAATTCATTCTACAGACTTCCAACTACAAGATCAGTGAGAATGTAGGTGCCTTTTGTCAGAAAGACAGTTCAAACGCCAGTTCCCTACTTACTAAAGGCGTGACCATGAGTAAGCTAATATGTTGAGAGTCTGTTTTTCATTTGTACATGACCTTCAAGAATTACATGTGAAATGTACCTAGGATTTTGTTAGGCACACAGTAAACCCTAAACTAATGTTTGTGTTCCTTCTCAATTCCCCTACTGGAAAACCAGATTGAAAAGCAAGAAGCTTGAGGTTTCACTCATAGGAAGAAAGAAAGAAACTTCAAACAGCTTCTAGAAGCATTACAATTTTCTGTAAACAATCATACTAGTTAACTCTGTACAGTTTTTCCACAGATAGCAGAATTGCTATTGTTAAACTGTTAAATAGGTGTTTATGTAACTGAGGCCAATGGGACTGGAGGAAGTGAGGTCAAAGGGGAAAAGTACAGATGCTACCAGGTTAAAAAGCTGAATTCTTCCACATAAGACTGATTTCAACCAAACATCAGGTTTTTTTTTTTTTTTTTTTTATGAAATGTGTAGCCACAGGAAGAGGCCTAGAGATCTCAGAGAAAGAATCTGTACAAGACACAAACCTAGAGGAATATTGCTTTATAGAAGGATAGCAGAGGGAGAAATATTTTGCTGGTCAAACAGAATTTGAAATCTACATATGTCTGCAGTATCAGACTATAAGCTCCTTGAAGCTAAGTTTTTTTTTCCCCATCTTGGAATACCACTGCCCAGCACATAGTAGGTGTTCTATAAAGTACTGAATGAATTCAACTGAAACTAACAGTGAAATCCCAAAGGCTTCAGATTCTACAAAGAAACATAAAAGATTCTTCCTACTGAGAACAAAGTGAGAACACCTTAAGGATGGCTGGCTGACATCAACACTGAGTGTGACTAAATTAGGATTGATCTAACAAGTCACTCCAAGCAGAGAGGTCATACAGCAGAATCTGAACTTCATAAGCCCTTCTCACCCAAGTGATCACAACTAAGAAGTTACTCTCAGGAATTCCCTGGTGGTCCAGTGGCTGAGAATCTGCCCTGCAATGCAGGGGACATGGGTCAACCCTTGGTCCAGAAACTAAGATCCCACCTGCTATGGAGCAACTAAGCCCGTGAGCTGCAACTACTGAGCCCTCAAGCCACATCTAGAGAGTTTGTGCCACATAATGCAACGAAGATGACTGACGACACAACTAAGACCTGGTGCCACCAAATACATATACAAATATTCAAAATAAGAGAGAAGGAACTTTGAGGACCAAAAACATCAAAGAGCAAAACTGACAGCCTGAGTTCCCTCCCTGGTAATGTAACTTTTGACCAAACAGTCCAGTGTTGAGAAGTAGCTGAGAACTTCAGATAAATACAAGCAGAAGAGTTAATATATAAAAGTGAAATCTATGCCACACTGGGACTTATTTACATTTATGATGGTGTATTTTTCTACAAGCTGCTACATGGGATTTTCAAGGTTTGAGGGAGGGCCCCTATCCTAAGCACACTAGGATTCCGGGAAGCACCCTGTTAGAAACAAGGCCCTAGATTAGGCATAAAGAATACGGGTGACAGCAAAGACCTCATTCAAATATGAAAGAGAAATCAAAAGCTTGACAGACAAGCAAAAGCTGAGAGAATTCAGCATCACCAAGCCAGCTCTTCAACAAATGCTAAAGGATCTTCTTTAGACAGGAAACACAGAAAAGGTATATAAACTCAAATCTAAAACAGAAAGTAAATGGCAACAGGATCATACTTATCAATAATTACCTTAAATGTAAATGGGTTGAATGCCCCAACCAAAAGACAAGGACTGGCTGAAAGGATACAAAAACTAGACCCCTATATATGCTGTTGACAAGAGACCTATCTCAAAACAAGGGACACATACAGACTGAAAGTGAAGGGCTGGGAAAAGATATTTCATGCAAATGGAGACCAAAAGAAAGTAGGAGTAGCAATGCTCATATCAGATAAAACAGACTTTGAAATAAAGGCTGTGAAAAGAGACAAAGAAGGACATTACATAATGATCAAAGGATCAATCCAAGAAGAAGATATACCAATTATAAACATATATGCACCAAGATAGGAGCACTACAATATGTAAGGCAAATGCTAACAAGCATGAAAGGGGAAATTAGGGATTTTCCAGGCAAGAACACTGGGGTGGGTTGCCATGTCCTTCTCCAGTGCATGAAAGTGAAAAGTGAAAGTGAAGTTGCTCAGTCATATCCAACTCTTAGCAAACCCATGGACTGCAGCCTACCAGGTTCCTCCGCCTATGGGATTTTCCAGGCAAGAGTACTGGAGTGGGTTGCCATTGCCTTCTCTGAACACAATAATAGTGGGAGACATTAAAACCCTAGTCACACCTATGGATAGATCAACTAAACAGAAAATTAGCTAGGAAATACAAACTTTAATGATACAATGGACCAGCTAGACCTAATTGATATCTATAGGACATTTCACCCCAATATAATGAATTTCACCTTTTTCTCAAGTGCACACTGAACCTTCTCCAGGATAGATCACATCCTGGGCCATAAATCTAGCCTTGGTAAATTAAAAAAACTTGGAATCATTCCAAGCATCTTTTCTGATCACAATGCAGTAAGATTAGATGTCAACTATGAGAAACGGGCTGGAAGAAGCACAAGCTGGAATCAAGATTACCGGGAAAAATATCAATAACCTCAGACATGCAGATGACACCACCCTTATGGCAGAAAATGAAGAGGAACTAAAAAGCCTCTTGATGAAAGTGAAACAGGAGAGTGAAAAACTTGGCTTCAAGCTCAACATTCAGAAAACAAAGATCATGGCATCTGGTCCCATCACTTCATGGGAAATACATGAGGAAACAGTGGAAACAGTGTCAGACTTTATTTTGGGGGCTCCAAAATCACTGCAGATGGTGATTGCAGCCATGATATTAAAAGACACTTACTCCTTGGAAGGAAAGTTATGACCAACCTAGACAGCATATTAAAAAGCAGAGATATTACTTTGCCAACAAAGGTCCATCTAGTCAAGGCTATGGTTTTTCCAGTAGTCATGTATGGATGTGAGAGTTGGACTGTGAAGAAAGCTGAGTGCCGAAGACTGATGCTTTTGAACTGTGGTGCTGGAGAAGACTCTTGAGAGCACCTTGGACTGCAAGGAGATCCAACCAGTCCATTCTAAAGGAGATCAGTCCTGGGTGTTCTTTGGAAGGAATGATGCTAAAGCTGAAACTCCAGTACTCTGACCACCTCATGCGAAGAGTTGACTCATTGGAAAAGACTCCGATGCTGGGAGGGATTGGGGGCAGGAGGAGAAGGGGACAACAGAGGATGAGATGGCTGGATGGCATCACTGACTCGATGGACGTGAGTTTGAGTGAACTCTGGGAGTTGGTGATGGACAGGGAGGTGTGGTGTGCTGTAGTTCATGCAAAGAGTCAGACACTACTGAGCGACTGAACTGAACTAAACAGGGAAAAAAAACCTATTAAAAATACAAACATATGGAGGGTAAACAACATGCTTCTGAATAAACAACAAATCACAGAAGAAATCAAAAAAGAAATTAAAATATGCATAGAGATGAATGAAAATGAAAACACAACAACCCAAAACCTATGGGATTCAGTAAAAGCAGTGCTAAGCAGAAGGTTCATAGCAATGCAAGCTTACCTCAAGAAACAAGAGAAAAATCAAATAAATAACCTAACTACAATTAAAGCAACTAGAAAAAGAAGAAATGAAGAACCCCAGGGGTAGTAGAAGGAAATAAATCATAAAAATTAGAGTAGAAATTAATGAAAAAGAAACAAAGGTGACCATAACAAAATCAACAAAGCTAAAAGCTGGTTCTTTGAGAAGGTAAATAAAATAGACAAACCATTAGCCAGGCTCATCAAGGAAAAAAGGGAGAAAAATCAAATCAACAGAATTAGAAATGAAAATGGAGAAATCACAACAGACAACACAGAAATAGAAAGGATCATAAGAGACTACTATCAGCAATTATATGCCAATAAAGTGGACAACATGGAAGAAATGGAAAAATTCTTAGAAAAGTATAACTTTCCAAAACTGAACCAGGAAGAAATAGAAAATCTTAACAGATCCATCACAAGCATGAAATCAAAACTGTAATCAGAAATCTTCCAGCAAACAAAAGCCCAGGACCAGACAGCTTCACAGCTGAATTCTACCAAACATTAAGGGAAGAGCTAACACCTATCCTACTCAAACTCTTCCAGAAAATTGCAGAGGAAGGTAAACTTCAAACTCATTCTATGAGGCCACCATCACCCTAAATACCAAAACCAGACAAAGATGCCACCAAAAAAAAAAAAACACCCAAAAACTATAGGCCAGTATCACTGATGAACACAGATGCAAAAATCCTTAACAAAATTCTAGAAAACAGAATCCAACAATGTATCAAAAAGATCATACATCATGACCAAGTGGGCTTTATCCCAGGGATGCAAGGATTCTTCAATATTTGCAAATCAGTGTGATACACCACATTAACAAATTGAAAGATAAAGACCACATGATTTTCTCAATAGATGCAGAGACAGCCTTTGACAAAATTCAACATCCATTTATGATAAAAATCTTCCAGAAAGCAGGCACAGAAGGAACATATCTCAACATAATAAAAGCCATATGATAAACCCACAGCAAACATTCTCCTCAATGGTGAAAAATCGAAAGCATTTCCCCTTAAATCAGGAACAAGACAAGGGTGCCCATTCTCACTCCTACTATTCAACATAGTTTTGGAAGTTTTACCCACAGCAATCAGAGAAGAAAAAGAAATAAAAGGAATGCAAATTGGAAAAGAAGAAGTAAAATTCTCACTGTTTGCAGATGACATGATTCTCTACATAGAAAACCCTGAAGACTCCACCAGAAAATTACTAGAGCTAATCAATGAATATAGTAAAGTGGCAAGATATAAAATTAACACACAGAAATCCCATACATTCCTATACACTAACAATGAGAAAACAGAAATTAAGGAAACAATTCCATTCACCATTGCAACAAGAAGAATAAAATACTTAGGAATATACTGCAGCCATGAAATTAAAAGACGCTTACTCCTTGGAAGAAAAGTTATGACCAACCTAGATAGTATATTCAAAAGNAAGAGGAGAGTGAAAAAGTTGGCTTAAAGCTCAACATTCAGAAAACGAAGATCATGGCATCTGGCCCCATCACTTCATGGGAAATAGATGGGGAAACAGTAGAAACAGTGTCAGACTTTGTTTTTTTGGGCTCCAAAATCACTGCAGATGGTGACTGCAGCCATGAAATTAAAAGACGCTTACTCCTTGGAAGAAAAGTTATGACCAACCTAGATAGTATATTCAAAAGCAGAGACATTACTTTGCCGACTAAGGTCCGTCTAGTCAAGGCTATGGTTTTTCCTGTGGTCATGTGTGGATGTGAGAGTTGGACTGTGAAGAAGGCTGAGCGCTGAAGAATTGATGCTTTTGAACTGTGGTGTTGGAGAAGACTCTGGAGAGTCCCTTGGACTGCAAGGTGATCCAACCAGTCCATTCTGAAGGAGATCAACCCTGGGATTTCTTTGGAAGGAATGATGCTAAAACTGAAGCTCCAGTACTTTGGCCACCTCATGCGAAGAGTTGACTCATTGGAAAAGACCCTGATGCTGGGAGAGATTGGGGGCAGGAGCAGAAGGGGACGATCGAGGATGAGGTGGCTGGATGGTATCACAGACTCAATGGACGTGAGTCTGAGTGAACTCCGGGAGTTGGTGATGGACAGGGAGGCCTGGCATGCTGCGATTCATGGGGTCGCAAAGAGTCGGACACGACTGAGTGACTGAACTGAACTGAACTCAGTCTTCAGTGATAATAGAATTTCAGCAGCATCCTGCGCTATAAGGTAATCTAGAAGACAGAAGCCTTGTGTTTGGATAGAATGAAAATGGGAGGTGGGTCCTTGACAAGTTGAAGGGAGCAGTCCATAAGAACACTCTCACTTCCAACACCAGTTTCAAATGCAGAGGTCTCCAAGACCACTGTTTGGTTCAATAATTTGCCAAAGTGATTCACAAACCTCACTGAAATCTCATGTTTATGATATATTATAGTTAAAGTAAACAGATTAAAACCATCCAATGAAAGAGGCACAAAGGAAGAGCCCAGGCAAATTCAAATGCTTGGGCTTTCAGCTGCCAGTATTCTGTCCTCTTCTGATTGAGCTGTAGACTACCACCTGTGATGTATGACACGATGAATGGGGTAGTCCAGCCAGGAAGGTTACCAGAGCCTTTATGTCATTATATTAACAGGAAGTGGATGATGGAAACCTTGTTAAACACCCATGTGGCTGACTTCAGACCCCAATTCCTTTGGAAATCCATTGACAGCATATTACCCAAAGCTTCTAAATCACTGTGTTCATACCTGGCCTGACACAAGGTCCCTAAATAAAATTATTTTTTATTTGTGTATTACAAAGCTCTCAGTCTAAATCACATTCTCACATACAATTAATCCAAGGCCCTGAAAGAAACAAAGTCATCTCTATTAGACAGAGTACCCTGACCACTTAGAAATTACCTCTCAGGAGCCAAAGAAGTAACTCATACATTTCCCTGCTGCTGCTAAGTCACTTCAGTCGTGTCTGACTCTGTGCGACCTCATAAACGGCAGCCCCTGTCCCTGGGATTCTTCAGGCAAGAACATTGGAGTGGGTTGCCATTGCCTTTCCCTAGGTTAGGCCAAATTCTTTACTTACAGGTACTATCTCCTACAGAGACTTTACTCTGATGTTAGCTAAAACCACCATATATATTTGGACTCCTTGTCTCTGGGCTCTCTCATGAGAGATTTTCATCTTATTTATGCTATTTGTGTGGAACAGATTTTTCTTTTTTTTTAATTTATAGAGGGTTGGAATGGGGAGAGAGATGTGAGGGAGGTTCAAAGAGGAAGGGATATATGTATATCTAAGACTTATTCATGTTGAGGCTTGACAGAAAACAACAAAATTCTGTAAAGCAATTATCCTTCAATTAAGAAATAAATAAATTTTAAAAAATAATGTGTACCAATACCATCATAGAAGGGAGACAAAATGCAGTTACATATACCAGTAAATAAACACTGTTAAAATGCAGGGAATAATTTTGAAAATTTTCTTCATGTTAAATGAATTTATTCAACCAAGAGAAAGTTTTGAAATGGCCCTGGTGGTTTGCATGTGTTGAAGAATTGTCACTATGTTTCTCAAATTACCAACCACAGTGAAAGATGCTACAGAACTTTTCCCCGCCTTTTGGATGATCAAGAGATTCAATAACTGAATGAGCTATAATTTCAGACTAAGAATGAGAATACTGATCTATAGTAAATTTTTGGTACAAAAGATGGCATAAAGGATGAGAGAATTTGCTTGCAAGAGAAATTTGAAGATAGCATTTGGCAAAATACTGGTTTATATGTATCAGTTATAAGAAATCTTCAAATAGGCTTCCCAGAGTTAATTAAATTGCTCTGGTATATAAGCAAAGATTCTAATTTTTTTAAGCTTCTTGTTCCACTTTCCCAGACATGTGCACTTTGTCTCAGTGATTCAAGCTGACTGATCAACCTTCAGAACCTGGTTCAATGTCTGAGCCACAGAAAAGTGAAAAGGGCAGAGAACAAATGACACATACTAGTTAATGCTTTCTTTATTAGAGAAACTGTTCCCAGAATTTTGTTCTCAGTAGATACCTGTTTGCAACTTCTTGCACATAGCAAAATCCCAGATGCACCACTAATTTCAAGGCAGTCTGGAGATGCAAGCATTTTCACAGTCATATTGCCCTAAACAAAGCCTGCCAAAAAAAAAAAAAAAAAGGATATTAATTAAGAAACAAGGAAAGTCTGTCATAAAAAAAAGGCAGAGGGTAGACACAGAATCTTGTTTTAGTGAATCTACAAGATTGCCAAATAGAAAAAAGTTTTCATGGTGTCATTTATTTATATACTATTTCTATACATTTTGATGACATTATGAGTCAAATATGAACTCAGCCAGCTCAGTATTACTTCACCAAAAATGTGTTATTTTTCTTACTATCTTACGAAGGTATAAAATAAAAAGAAAATGATCCAGAAATATTTTTAGCTCTCTCATGGAACATATTTTGCCAATGCAAGTTGAGATATCAATGATATAAATGTAGAGTCTAATATTATATTAAATTTATGCTTTTTAATCTTTATTTAAAATAAGCTGTTTCTGATATCAAATTAGATCTTTACTCCCAATATTTCATAACTAAAACTTAGAACAAATATGTAAAAAAAAGGATTTGTTTATATATCACTTTTATTATTATTAATATTATAACATAATTTATATGATCATTAATAAAATTTCAATTTTGAACTTACAGAATAAATTGAGATGAAACAAAAGCAGAAAAGCCATAATATATAATATTCTCCTCAATTTTAACATCTAAAATTTTTCCTCTAAAATCGGCTGATGTCAGATTTGTCTTTTACTTTTTTTGGGGGGGGGGCGGGGAGGGGGGGATGTGTATACCTGTGGCGGGTTCATGTTGATGTATGGCAAAACCAATACAATATTGTAAAGTAATTCAT